>VYZU01035866.1:15694-35104 GCA_013401355.1 Ceyx cyanopectus
AAAAAAAAAAAAAAAGACAGCTTTTCAAAATCTTCTGGGTATCAATTCCACATAATTGATATCGATTTTGGACTTTTTAATACAAAGGAGATAAATGCATTTTTTTGTTGTTTTGGTTTTTTTTAAGATTTTGAACATTTTATTTCATACCATGAAAACAGTATCCTAATTTTCTGCATTCTGTGAATATGTATCCTTTCTCATGTTTTCATTTAAAGCCTTTTCTCCTTTTCTCTTTTTTTTTAATAAAGCAGATAGAGTGCTTAGTTACACAAGTAGTANAATCTTCTGGGTATCAATTCCACATAATTGATATCGATTTTGGACTTTTTAATACAAAGGAGATAAATGCATTTTTTTGTTGTTTTGGTTTTTTTTAAGATTTTGAACATTTTATTTCATACCATGAAAACAGTATCCTAATTTTCTGCATTCTGTGAATATGTATCCTTTCTCATGTTTTCATTTAAAGCCTTTTCTCCTTTTCTCTTTTTTTTTAATAAAGCAGATAGAGTGCTTAGTTACACAAGTAGTAAAATGCCCATCTGCTCATTAGAATTTCCAAACTGCCCAGTAGTTCTTTGTCATTTCTTACCATTCCTTTCTTGGAAATGGTGTTGCTGCAAATAACAGCAGAGCAGCAGAAATGTGATTGAAGTCACTCCACTCACAGAACATACCCCAGTCTACCAGCAAGATGCATCTGACCAGACCAAACACTGAACAACTGCCAATTGAGACACTGATTGGCAAAGCTAGCAATGATTTCTGCCCAACCTGCTTTCTGACAGTCACTAGTTTTCTTCTCTTGATTCTATTGCCTTCCTTGTCATCTTGCTTACTGAAATTCAGGCTGTACATAACAGCTGACAGGTGTTTTCCCAGGGGTGATACAAATGCCCTGGCTCAGCCATTACCTGACAGTTCTCAGGTCATCCCATACCAAATGAGTGAGGTAGGCTAGAAGACAAGTAAGCAAACAGTTAGACTTGGCACAATTGTAGCCTTTCTGGGGGGGAAAGAAACAGTCAATCTAACAATTGTAGCCTGTCTGACACTACCCAACTATTTGCAAAGCACATTTGGGGAGTTCAGAGAAGGAATAGGGTTGAATGACAAAAGCTAAGCAGAAAAGGCTTAAATGTCAGACTCTGCAGCAGTTCTGTAAGAGTCTGGCAGATGAAGTGAGTTCTAGAATGCAAAATGACAGGTGCCATGAGCATCAGAAAGCAGGATGGTAGCGATGCCACAAAGAGTTACTTAAAAAATATATATACTATCTTTAATAAGTTCTGCTTTTAAAATCAGTTGTTAACCTAACTGCTATTATTAACATTGTTGAATTTTATTACAAGTGTTAAGAACTTTAAAAATTGTACAGAATAGGACCTATACAGTTGGTTCTCTCCTACTGAAGATTTTTTTGGCCTTTTTAAGCTAAAGAGAGGTTGCAACAGCAACTCATCTTTAGAAGAAAATGGACAGTGTGGGTGGGCCGCATTTTACAGTAGTATGCAGGAAAATGCACAGGGGATGTGATAGATTCACAATTCTTACAGTACAATATCCCACAATATCTTTAGATCTCCAAATTGGTGATATCTGCATAAATGGAGGATAAAATGGGTGGAAAATTGCCTCAATGACAGCCTCAAAGGACTGTAAACAGTGGTAGAAAGTCCAACATGTGCTTAGTTGCTAGTGATGTACCTCAGGAATCAATAGTGTTGTGTCTGGTTCTGACTCGGCAGAGGGACTGGAGTGCCCTCTCGGCAAGCCTGCAGGGGGCACCAACCTGCTGCTCTGGGGTGGTTGCCGAGGCTGCTGTTCTCATGGACTTGAACACCATGAGGAAATGGCCTGGTAGGAAGGAGGAACTTCTTCACTGTGAGGATGACAGAGCCTGGAACAGGCTGTCCAGAGAAGCTGTGGAGTCTCCTTCCCTGGAGACTTTCTAGACACACCTGGATCTGTTCCTGTGTGGCCTGCTCTGGCTGACCCTGCTCTGGCAGGGGGTCAATGATTTCTAGAGGTCCCTTCCAACCGCCACCATTTTATGATTCTGTGATCTCTGGACATTTTCTCATTATTGCCTGCAGGAACTAATGACATCACAGATATTTTGAATTGACATGGTCAACCCTGACATGCTAATCTGTTTTTCTTTTCATTTCAATAGAAAGACAAACATATAAGGGGAATTAATGCCCTCAGGTGCTACATGTGTATAGACATATACACCTTGTCATTAAAAATACACATAGACACTTTACGAGATTTTAATGGTTACCAGAGGTGGTTTATGGTTGCAATAGAAGTTTTTGGGCTGTTCTCAGAAGCTTTAAGCAGAAGTGCAGATATCAACAACTCTAGTAATAGGAACACAAATACCCTTTCCTTCTTCCTCTGTTTCCAGGTTTTAATTTTTATCCACACTCCTGTAGCTGTTGATTTGGTATCATTTCAAACATATTAACCTAATTTTTTGGGCAGTTCTTTTAAGGTAGAGAAGTGTTCAAACTGCACATCAGAATAAGAAGAGTAAAAATCACAATTAGAAATTAATACCTTTATGATAAATAATATAGATATTTGGTCCTTAAAAATATATACCCTACTCATTTTAATAATCCCATGAACTTCAGTCACTTTGTGGGAGATGGAATTATTAAACCTTGAAAAGGTGGTATAAACCTACAGATCCACATAACACACAACCTGATGAATTTCAAGATGATTGGTTTCTGGGATGGAGACCAGAAATACTTCACCTAACACAGTCTGAATACATTATACTTCTGAAAAGAGTGGGGAAATCTGCTGGTTACCATTCCCTCAAAGAAGTTGCATATGGAACTGGAATTTAAAATTAAGTTTCCGAGAAGGCACAGGTTTACCTGTTAATTACATTTTGCAAGATGTGCTTTTCTAGAAATATAGCTTTGTTTTTACCTCTTTTGTTATTTTAATATGGATTAACTAAAGCTCTTTAAACTCCAAGGGAGTTTAAATTGTATATACAGAAAGTGAAGGTTTATTATTATGCTAAATACTAATGATGTCTGCATCTAACTACAGATAGAAATGATCTGAATTGTTGACATTTCCCTCATTTGTTTATTCCAAATAGTCTAATCCAACCTGAACAAGGTACCTTGCAGGCCAGTTTGTGTACTGTTATACTGGTTTCTCACCACTAGTGGAAGGTGATTGACTAATGCAAGTACGTACAGAGTCAGAGATTATAGAATAATACACACGCATAAAATTAAAGGTAAGAATTTTAACTATATGTTCAGTTTGCTCCACACACCACCACGCTGAACGGGCGTTTTGTTCCCCCAGCAGACACTGTGACACGGACCCCTGAGCTGCTGTCCCCAGCAGACACTGTGACTCGGACCCCTCACGTCGGCACAGGCGGGGCCGGGCCCGCGCTGCCTTTGGCCGAGTCATCGCCATCAGCGGCAACTGCGAGCAGCTGGGGGTGCNCTATACAGTTGGTTCTCTCCTACTGAAGATTTTTTTGGCCTTTTTAAGCTAAAGAGAGGTTGCAACAGCAACTCATCTTTAGAAGAAAATGGACAGTGTGGGTGGGCCGCATTTTACAGTAGTATGCAGGAAAATGCACGGGGGATGTGATAGATTCACAATTCTTACAGTACAATATCCCACAGTATCTTTAGATCTCCAAATTGGTGATATCTGCATAAATGGAGGATAAAATGGGTGGAAAATTGCCTCAATGACAGCCTCAAAGGACTGTAAACAGTGGTAGAAAGTCCAACATGTGCTTAGTTGCTAGTGATGTACCTCAGGAATCAATAGTGTTGTGTCTGGTTCTGACTCGGCAGAGGGACTGGAGTGCCCTCTCGGCAAGCCTGCAGGGGGCACCAACCTGCTGCTCTGGGGTGGTTGCCGAGGCTGCTGTTCTCATGGACTTGAACACCATGAGGAAATGGCCTGGTAGGAAGGAGGAACTTCTTCACTGTGAGGATGACAGAGCCTGGAACAGGCTGTCCAGAGAAGCTGTGGAGTCTCCTTCCCTGGAGACTTTCTAGACACACCTGGATCTGTTCCTGTGTGGCCTGCTCTGGCTGACCCTGCTCTGGCAGGGGGTCAATGATTTCTAGAGGTCCCTTCCAACCGCCACCATTTTATGATTCTGTGATCTCTGGACATTTTCTCATTATTGCCTGCAGGAACTAATGACATCACAGATATTTTGAATTGACATGGTCAACCCTGACATGCTAATCTGTTTTTCTTTTCATTTCAATAGAAAGACAAACATATAAGGGGAATTAATGCCCTCAGGTGCTACATGTGTATAGACATATACACCTTGTCATTAAAAATACACATAGACACTTTACGAGATTTTAATGGTTACCAGAGGTGGTTTATGGTTGCAATAGAAGTTTTTGGGCTGTTCTCAGAAGCTTTAAGCAGAAGTGCAGATATCAACAACTCTAGTAATAGGAACACAAATACCCTTTCCTTCTTCCTTTGTTTCCAGGTTTTAATTTTTATCCACACTCCTGTAGCTGTTGATTTGGTATCATTTCAAACATATTAACCTAATTTTTTGGGCAGTTCTTTTAAGGTAGAGAAGTGTTCAAACTGCACATCAGAATAAGAAGAGTAAAAATCACAATTAGAAATTAATACCTTTATGATAAATAATATAGATATTTGGTCCTTAAAAATATATACCCTACTCATTTTAATAATCCCATGAACTTCAGTCACTTTGTGGGAGATGGAATTATTAAACCTTGAAAAGGTGGTATAAACCTACAGATCCACATAACACACAACCTGATGAATTTCAAGATGATTGGTTTCTGGGATGGAGACCAGAAATACTTCACCTAACACAGTCTGAATACATTATACTTCTGAAAAGAGTGGGGAAATCTGCTGGTTACCATTCCCTCAAAGAAGTTGCATATGGAACTGGAATTTAAAATTAAGTTTCCGAGAAGGCACAGGTTTACCTGTTAATTACATTTTGCAAGATGTGCTTTTCTAGAAATATAGCTTTGTTTTTACCTCTTTTGTTATTTTAATATGGATTAACTAAAGCTCTTTAAACTCCAAGGGAGTTTAAATTGTATATACAGAAAGTGAAGGTTTATTATTATGCTAAATACTAATGATGTCTGCATCTAACTACAGATAGAAATGATCTGAATTGTTGACATTTCCCTCATTTGTTTATTCCAAATAGTCTAATCCAACCTGAACAAGGTACCTTGCAGGCCAGTTTGTGTACTGTTATACTGGTTTCTCACCACTAGTGGAAGGTGATTGACTAATGCAAGTACGTACAGAGTCAGAGATTATAGAATAATACACACGCATAAAATTAAAGGTAAGAATTTTAACTATATGTTCAGTTTGCTCCACACACCACCACGCTGAACGGGCGTTTTGTTCCCCCAGCAGACACTGTGACACGGACCCCTGAGCTGCTGTCCCCAGCAGACACTGTGACTCGGACCCCTCACGTCGGCACAGGCGGGGCCGGGCCCGCGCTGCCTTTGGCCGAGTCATCGCCATCAGCGGCAACTGCGAGCAGCTGGGGGTGCGGGTGGGCGGGGCCACGGGCGGGTAGGCAGCTGAGCCAGCCAATGAGATGCCAGCTGGCCTCATGCCCCTATAAGAAGGGGACTGGGCGCTGCCTGCACTTGTTGCCCTGGGAGCTTTAGGTGTGCTTGGAGCCTGGAAAGATGGTGTCTCGGGCACAGGTAGAGTCTGTTAGTTGCTTTATATTTTATTTCCTCGCTGCTTTTGTGTTCTTCTTACAATGAAGATGGTTTCTTACAATGTCCTCGTTTTAATCCTTGGGGCCTCACCTTTTTTCTTCCTCCTGACTCTGCTTCCCCCGGCCGTGGGGGGTGGAAAGCAGGAGCTCCGCAGTCGTGCGGCGTTAAGCTGCTCACAGAGAGTGAAGCTCAACGCTGAAGGTTAACTTCTCCACTTTGGCAACAAAATAGAGTGGGAACCGCTTAAAAATTAAGCGTTGTGTATCTTAAGTTCAGGACTGCAATTTAACCTAAAAGTAAGCGTGTTTCTGAATCTGGTTAGAGTTCTGTTTACCATGCACTGCTTTAGCTCATAAGATGACTTGGAAAAAACAAAACAAGAGCCAGCATTCTACACCTCCCCTATGAAAATATGTACAGAAGATTTTGGGATAGAACTGTTAATAATTGATGAGCTTTCTGTAACTAATTAGAAATAATACTGAATTATGAAACTGTGTGTTCTGAAGTTCAAGCTTGAGATAAAAAGCTTAGTTTTTTACTACTGTGTTAGTAGTCGTTAAATAACAAAATCTGAAGGAAATTCATGTCATATATATTGAAACAATAATTGAAGTTAAAATCTAATGTCAGCTGAGAGTGCATAGTGAGTATAGATCAATGCATGATCTTGGATCATGGTCAAAGGTGAAATTATTTATTGTAATTGTCACTTATGTTGGGTCAAGTAGGAATGTTTGTTTTAGCAGTAATAGTTCAATATCTTTCAGTTTCATGATGTAAAGTTCCCAGAACAAAATGATCTCTGTAAAAATCATTTTGCACACATTTCTGTGTATTTTACCTTATGTTTTAAGTTTGGTCAGAGCAGCAGTTAAGTTTGGTTTATGATGAACATCAAGAGGAGGGAACATGTGAGATACAGGAGGAGAATGTCAGGATTCTGTGGTGTTAATGATTCTAGAACTTCTCTGAGGTGCAGATCTTTTAGCAGGCTTTACATTATTACAGTATTACCAATATGCTGTTAGTACATTACATATTTAATTCGAGCTATAAAGAGAAGCTGTGTATTTACCATTATCAATCAATAATACTTTAAATCACTGTGGATTTGAGGGGTTGGGGGCAATGTTTCACTTTTTTTTTTCTTTCATACATGGATTTTTAAAAATGTTACTTTTTTCCACATGAGAGTTTCAGTCTTGGTAAGGCTTCCATCCAGAAAGGTTGTAGCACATGCAGCATGTGAGCTAGTGTTGTCTCCTTGAAGCAAGCCATTAAAACTGCTTCTCTCTCTCAGCTCTCGGCCTTATTTTCAATATCGTGGTGGTGCTCCTTCTTTCTTTCCTCCCCTGTGCATAGGGACCAAAGGCAAGAGCTGTGCCCTAGCTGCAGGGCTGTGTTTGGCATCTCACCTTTCCTCCCTGTCCTTGGGACTCTGCTCTCTTCATGGAGAATTCTGTAACTTTTTCATTTCAGTAGTTCAGACCTCACATTGTGCCACCATCCTCCCTACAACTCCTTTGAAGTTTACAGCTGTCAGTTGAAAAAAGAACAGTTATTCCAGTTAATGCTCATTACTCTAAAATTTTATTCTAGGAAAACACTTGTGTGGTGTAAGCATGTTTCTTGCAGAAGGGAAGAAAATGTGCTCTTCCATGGAGCAGAAAGCAGATGCAATGGAAATAAATGCAGTTAGCAGTTGTCTTCCCTATTTTATGATAAGGAAATATTTCACTAAGAAAACAACATCCTGAGATCAGGTTAATTGGTAGTGATGCCTCTAAGAAAATACTTTGTATACAATGCTTTGCCTTAGGACACAGTGTATTTTACAGCCAAAGCTGAATTTCTTCTACTGAAGAGAGAAAACCTGTGGCTATTTGTCTGCTACTCTGCAGTAAGGCAGCCTGCTTGGTAGGGCACAGTCTGAGCAGTACTGCTTCAGTGCAGCAACTTCTGGGCAGCACCTGCTGAGTTGTTATCCAGGTGACTCACCTCTTAAGCCCTGATGCAGAGGATGAGGGGCCTCTGCTGTACCCTCTAAAATACAAAGGGGCACTAGGTGCTTATTCATAAATGTTCCACTAAAAAAAAAAAAAAGGGCTGGGGTTTTGTAGGGTTTTTCCCATTATTTCATTGGTTGGTTGACAGAAGTTTGTTTTTTTTAATAAGTATATATCCTACCATTTGTTCTTATGAGAGAGAATAATAAAATTCCCTACAGAGTCACAGACTTCATTGGCTCCATACAGTCCTTGCATGTGTTCTTCACTTTAATGTATATATACACCAGCAGAAAAGTAAGGTGGGAAGGAAATCTGCTGTTGAGGTGGTGGCAGGATTTTTCTAGTCTTTACTCAATGTAAATATTTAGGGTCTTGATTGCAGACAATGTTTTAATGAACCTACTCACAGCAAAGCTGATATTTTGCATCTGTGCTGAAGACAAAATAATTATATTTATGGAACTGTTACCCAAGCGTACGACGAAAATGACAAGGGGGAGCAAAAGCTTTATGCTGGATTGTTATTGAAATCGTGTCTGCTTTGATAAGAGAGGGTCCAGTGGCCCTACTGTGATAATGTTACATGGCATGCTTACAGTGTGAGTGTTAAAGAGATGAAAACAACCGTGCACGCTTTGGAAAATAGTAACAAGTCTCAGATTTGCATATTATACAGCTGGCTTCAAAGCCATCAATCATCATATTATCTGTACATTGAGGATGATAAATGGCTTTCATTCTAATGAGAGAATCTAATCACATGGAGAAATGAAGAGAGCGTGCAGCAAAAAAGCTTTGGCTCCAAAAGATTATTATTAATATTATACATTTCTCTGATTTGAAAACCACTGCTTTTCATTTGTACACATGCTTTTCTGTTTCACAACTTTGAGAAAAGGTGAGGATTTTTTCCTTAAAATGGCACTGGAAAAGCAGGAAAAGGTTAAAGATTAAGCAACTTTGAATCAGCTTATATGAATATTTCTAAATTACCCAGGACAGACTATTTTTCATCCCTAATGTGACAGCACAAAAACAGATGGAGAATAAAATAGCAAGCTAGAAACCTCTTACCCTCTTACCTAGGTATTTTTGTAAGCTAACACAGCTCTCTGACTGTGCACTGTGTTGTTTTCCCACTGGATGAGAATGTGAGCTACTTCTAAAGATGTTGCAAAATAGAAACACTTTCACATGGCAGCAGCTATACCAGGATAACTTGTCATTAAATTAATGCCAGTTATGTTTAGGTTCTTGCTCTTACAGTCCATGTGGGTGGTAAGATGTGACAGTGCCACAGGAAAGGGGGCATTTGGGGAATGTTTCTTGCCTAGGAACAGGTCTGAGTGTGAAAGAAGGGGTAGGAACAAAGGAAAGTCTCTGGTAAGACTGTTCATAAAGAGCAAAATGCTGGCTTTGACCAGCCTGTCATGAAAATTCATACATTGCCTTTCCTGTGGGACCACCAGATGCCCTTGTGTCAGGTGAGGGATGTAACTGTTCACGTTGGGTCAGAGGCTGGGGCTCTCTGTGTCCTGGGGCAGACGTGATCTGGGTCTTGGAGAACCTGGTGAACCTCATGCTCATCTTCAGCTGAAAACTTGTTTATTGTCGCATGGTGTCAGAACTCTTCTAGCATTTAGCATGTTCCAGCATAACTGTGCCTCACTCTCCCTGTTCTTCCTTCTTCTCTCTGTCATCCAGTATGGTTTCCAGTCTTCTGATGCTTAAGACCATGACCAGCAAAAAATAAGTAATTTACAGAACTGAGGAAATTGAAGTAGTATCAAAGCAGCAGCTCTCTGACCACTGTTACAGATTTATCTTTAAGTTTTGGATTTTAGACATTTGTTGTGTACATGTTTTAAAATGTTTAGATTCATAGAATTTGAATGTCCCCTAATTTCTGTCAAAATCCTTACTGTATATTTGGGTATAGGAGAACTATACAGTTAAATGTCTCCTTGCACACACATCCACATTCAGCCATGTGTCTTTCTAATGTATTTCTTGCCTCTTCAGTTACAATACTGCAGCTGTGAAACCTTCATTAGTATAGTGCTGCTGTGCTACTTTCAAAATACAATATGCTTTTACAGTATTGCTTTTTCAACTGCAAAGCTCAGCATTATTCAGTTCAGAGTATGGGCAGAAACACTCCTGTCTTTTTGCATTCCCAGATACAGCTCTACCTCTTACTTTAGAGGTTTTTCTTGTTCAGTTAAGAGTGTGGTTAGTGTTAAAGTGTCACATGAGTGAATAAAGGCATAGAAGATCATAGTTTGTGGATTACTATACTAGAAAGTTTATATTCTGGTAGAGAATCGTAGATGTATGGGTCTCAAGGAACCTTAAAGATCATCTAGTTCCAACCTTCTCTGCTGTGGCTAGGGGCGTGTCCATCTATACCAGGTTGCACAAAGACCCATCTAATCTGATCTTGAATACATCCAGGAATGGAGCATCCACAGCTTCCCTGGGCAAACTGTTCCAGTGTCTTGCCACCCTCACAGTCAAGAGCTTCTTCTGAATTTCTAATCTAAATCTACCCTTTTTCAGCTTAAAACCATTACCTCATTACAAGCCATTGTAAGAAGTCCTTCCCTAGCCCCCTTCAGTTACTGGAATCACAGATTCACAGATATTAGGGGCTGGAAGAGACCAGAAGGCTGTAATGAGGTGTTCTCAGTCTTCTCCAGGCAGAAAAAACCAGCTCCCACAGACTGTACTCCTAGGAGAGGTGTTCCATCCCTCTGGTGAGGAAAGTATGGATGTTTGTGCAAGGATGAATTAGAAGAGTTTCTGTGCCATGAGATACAAAAGCTGCACTCATTTGTTTTTTCATTAGAGAAGCAGAAGTGTTTGCAATGACTCCTGGCTAAACAGGATGACCAAAAAAAGTGGCTTAGTTCCCTGATGCTGAAAAATGGATTTGCACTGCTACCCTTCCATTTTAAAAGCAGAACACCTTTTTTTGTTGTTTTTGTTTTTCTGTTGACATACCTGGCCTCTTTAGGAGGTTCACAATAATACATCCTGTCTGAAAGGGATGTGATAAAATGCCCTGGCTGTGAATTATTTTTTTGCTTGCAGAGATTCTGCTTGGGATTTCCTATCTGCCTTGTCCTTGGAAAACAAGAGTTTGAAATTGAAACTTATAAAAACTAATCACAAGCAACAAGTCACCAAAGGATGACATTTTTTTAAAAATCTGTTCCTCTCAACTCAAACAGAAGCTCAGTACTGAGGATTTTTTATTCAGGACTCATCCTGTGGTTTTATGATTGGTCATCAATTGCATTGACCTTCAGTACTTAATCCTTGTGCTTCCATAGTTACCCAGTAAGGTTCTGTACAGAGTTTCAATGTAATCAAGAGCTGGGAATTTAGAATAACATCTGAAGACTTCTCACTTTAGGGTGCTTGTGATGTTAATGCTGCTTGCACAAAATGTGTTATTTCAGCCTGTAATGCTTTGCTGAATTGGTCAGTGTATCTCAGAAGGGGGAAAAAAAAAAGATGGGGCACTTCTAATTTCAACCATTTGCCCATGGCTGCCTGACAACTGGTGGTTACAGAACAGAAAAGTCTTTTTCCTTTTAAAAAAGTACAAAGAGCTCTGCTAGAGCAGTGTAACATTGCAGTGTAATGAATACTTAAACCTGCTCATGTGGTCACTAAGAACAATGTGCAACTGTAACCTTTTTTTCTTTGGTGCTCTCTTTAAATCTCCAAATTGTATCACCTTCAGTATACAGCTATCCAAGGGTATCCAAAGCAAATGCATCATGTGCTACTCTACTTCATAAACATGGACTTGATTAATGTGCATATGCATGTGACATGCATAGTCAGTGGATTGATTGACATTTTAGCCATAACGTAGCCAGATTACTGAAACTTTGCTTTAAACTTAATCTGTATATGAAACCTTGGCTTTTCAGAGCAGTTTAATATTGAATTACTTAATGCCTTGAAGATTTATTTATTTTTTATGCCTGTTTATTGCATAGCAATGTACATTAGCAGCAGAAATCCATCAGTGGTACTGAACAGAGTTTGAAGGTAAAGACAATAAAAACAAAACCAGAAATCTCCAGGCCTGTCATAGATAGCAATTTAATCAAGAGGATGTGGCACTGATAGAGCTTCCAGGTTGTACTGAAGAATTGGCCTTATGGATTTATTAGCTGCTCTTATAACCCTTTTTATGCAAGTTTTCAGTCTATTTGACTCCAGATTCAGCACTGCAACTATAATCAATGTATGCATTCACACACAAGTAAATCACTCAACCTAGCTTTCCCAAAAGGATGAGATGTCTTTGGAACGTGACCTTACATGCACATTTTTATATTAACCTGGAGGTTTACAAGTAGATTGAGATAGAAGACTAAGCAATAATTAGATCTGGTTCCTATATGTTAACATACATAGTGAGAGACAGTGGAAGTGTTATCAGTATCTCTGTGTGAAAAACCTCTAAATTATTTCAGAGAAAAAAAAAAAAGCCTGTTTGTGAAGAACAAAGCAATTGAAATAATGTTCACTTACAACTTCACAATAAATTGAAGGATATGGTAATAACAAGATCATTACATTGACTTTCAGGGTCAAAACCAGGCAAATTCAGTTCTTGTGTGCTCAAGGCAATAACATCCTGATGATAAGACTGTGCTAATGAGCATATGAAAGAGACCTCACAACCTTTCATTATTTTTCTCTAAGTTCTTGTACATCTCAGTGTACAATGTACCAAGGATGTCATTGTTTCCTGATTGATTTGGCTGTGAGGTTCTAGTTCAGGTTGGAGAAGGTAACATAAGGTTAGGGCCTTAGTTTAAATTATGCTTTCCTGACTCATGAAGGACATTTTCTGTTACTCCCCTAATTCCAGCTGATTTCAGTAGCAAATCATCAATACCCTTAACTTCAAAGTTTGGGCTCAGTGTGCATAATTCAGTTCTAGTGCTTATGTTTAACAGCACAGTCACTGTGCTGTTCAAACATCTTCCAATACAGCAGTAAGTACTGGGGCTAATTTCTGTTCCATGTGATGCCCTCAAAGTTCACTCCCTTAAAGGAAAACTAAAGGTGCAAGCAGGATATTGTGCTTTGAGAGCTCTAAGTTTGCTAAGTGTACTGCTATAGTTTGCTATTACAGAACACAACCTTTTTGTACATGGAATGGGAACCTAGAAAATTTCTGATTATTCTGTGTTCTTATGGAATTTTTCCATAGTAAAAGTGATCTCTGAGGAGCCTGTCTCTCCAACAAATTAATCTTCTATTTATAATGAAGAGTTTCAGTGTACAAATGCAAAAATTGGTCTAAAACTCCAAGTCCCTATGCTGGTGTTATAGACATTAATTCAACTGCTCTAGTTTCAAGGCATTTAATACCTTGAATGTGAGACTGATGCTCCCTGTCTCGGAGAAAGAGCCAGTCTCAATTACCTTTTTGATTTTCAGTGCTTCAACATAACCTATATTACATTGCTTTAAATTCCAAGGCTATCAGATTAGGCCTGGTATATTCATTAAATGCAAAGCAGGATTCAAAGAGAGGCAGAATGAAATGCCATGAGTAATTTGGCTGAGAAAAGTCGTATGTTGCCCAATTAGAGGAATATCACATTCTTATCTGCTGCCTTGTTTTGTGAAGATCATAATGCAGTCTGGCTCCACCGTGCTTCTCTCCGGTTTATCAGGGGAGACTGATGGGATGGAGACAGGCTGTGCACCCTTCTTTTTTTCTATTAATGCCTGTCAAAGTTAGCCCCTCTTCCAAGAAAAAATCTGAATCAGACCAGAGCAGCAAAGTGTTCCAGGTAAGTATGTCAGAGGGAATCCCAGACCACAAGAAATGTCCCAGTTTAAATGGGTTCTCCTGACTACTAAGATAGCAAGTCTGGGCCTGGAAAAATTCTTAGGAGATATGTTTTTCTCTGAGTCTGGATGAATACTTTTCTTCATCCTTGGTACCTCTCTGGTTCATGCCTCAAACTTCCAAAAAGGGGAATTCTGTAATCTCCCTAGGAAATGCACTTACCAATAAAGAAGCCTAAATATATACTACAAAAGAACCTTTATGTGCATTAGAATGATTACCACTTTTCTTCTATACAGACTTTTGATCACAGTTCTTACAGGGAAAAGTGATCTTTTCATACTGCAGTTTATGGCTATACCATTATCTCCAAACTTGGAGGACTATAGACTACTTTTTTCTGAAGTAACAGGAAGACAGAACAACACTAGTTTCTCCCACTGCTCCTGGTGGTTCTTTCTCCCCCTCGATGAAGAAACCTTTCCAATCTGCTCTCTTCCCATTACATCTGATGGGATGGCCCCGTTTATGATACAAGGCAGTCATTAGGTGTGCAGAGACCCCAGCTTCAGAACTGCCTGTTGCTGTGATGGCTTCAGACCAGAGGAAGTTTCTGAGCTGCATAAGTAGAGATTTAATACCAGGGAAGTAATTAAGCATTTGAGTGCCAAGGTGGATGCACACCTATTGCAATTATAAGAGTCTGTTACTTCCTATTATTCTAAAAGTCCTAGAGAGACAAGTGCATTGTTCTCGGTGGGAGCAGATTACACTTTGAATTAATTACTCGCTAATTAGTAGACTATCCCCATGGTTTCTCGCCCCACACTTTCTCCTACTGAATTGTTTAGCATTAAACACTGCATGTAATGCATTTGATGGGTACTGTTTGCATCAGGAACTGGTTGCTTTTCCCTGCCTTTTCTTGCTTTCTAGTCAAAACATTTCTATTAACCTGTAGTCCAGGAACATTCAAATAGTCTGCAATCTTTAGCTCATTTAGTTTCTTATCTGGGGAAAGGAGAATGCATCTACTTTCAAAAAAGTATGAATCGGGCATGGATAGCACAGGACCCAGGTTCACAGAGAGGGTGGGAGCACTAAGGAAAGCTGATTTTTACTAATAACTGCACTTCATCTGGCTCTCATGGGGAGTTACTTGGGCACCTAGCATTCCTCTACAACTTGGAGGTAAAGTGAAATGCATTGTAAAGGGATTTATAGCAGCTGGCATCCTGGGCTGGGGAATGTCTGGGTTAACCCACTGTTAATGTCAAAGAGGGGCACAGATCTGCAGTCTGCCCTTCCCAGGAGGTTTGGTACTTCATTCACAGTTAATAAAGGTAATACTGTCCTTCTGCACTCTGGTCACTTCTCTGAACTGGGTAAAGGTCACTGTCCTTCTTGGAGTGTGTTTGGGGGAAGGAACATCATTTCTTCACACTTAGCTCCAAGACCAAGATTGTAGTATCCATGCTGCATAGGAAAGAGTAATTTTTGGTGCCCCCTGGACTGTTTGCTGTTCTGATGAGGACAGAAAGGGCTCATAGAATCATAGAAAGTTTAGGGCCAGAAGGGACCTCCAAAGGTCATCTAGTCCATCACCCCTGCAGTGATCAGGGACACCCTTAACTAGACCAGGCTGCTTAGAGGATGTTCCTGTGCAGAACTGAATCATGTTTAAAATAATGAGCTCCTCTGCAGAATGCTTTCTGGATTTGTAGATGACAAAGTTGCTTTATATAAAGCGTGGGAGGCTGCTGCTAGATGCAGTGTGATTTGCAGTGACTGCTGCAGCAATGCCTCATGTCCATTCCTCTCCCAGCCAACCAGTCACTACTTGGTAGTCTGCAAGGGACTAGGCAGAGCAGTGTAGAACCCTCCAGTCTCAGTGAATCAGGACTTGTGGCTTTGTTATGAAAACAAGTCATGTTTTGTTTATTTACAACACAGGTTAGAGTCTTTAGGATTTCCACTGCCAGGCCATCCATAGTATCTTTAAGTTTACTTTGGGAGTCCTGTGGTTACTTATTTCTGGTAAGAGCTAATGGCAAAGGTTGAAAGTAGTGAGGATTTCAGTGGCTTGGCAGAAAGCACCATGTAAGTTTCTCACTTCTCTGCCAATCCCTCCTTTAGCAGTTTTAGAGCTTATAGATCAAAAATGCTTTATGCAAATTTGTTACTGAGGTGAAGTAACTTACCTTACTGTGTACATGTACATATTCTATCAAAGACAACAGAAAAACCTCATGCAGAATGTGTGACCTTGAATCCATGCACAAGATTTGGGCTGCAGTACTTTTGAGCTGTGGGTATTTTCTTCATTGCAGCTGTAGGAAATTTGTCACAGTCTTATTGCCAGCTCTGCTTCTTAGATAAGAAAAATCTGAAATTTCCTTTGAATCTTCAAAAATAGAATGCTTATAATTATGCAACACCACTGAGTTATCTGCCTTTGCCCACAGAAAACAAATCTTTACTTTCCTGTGTAGAAAACTCTTGCCATTCTTGTGTTTTCTCTGTAAAGATGCTAAGATTGAGAAGGAAAGAACATGCAGAACCAAGGGAAAAATAACCAAAACCCAAACCAGTGTATTTTCTTAGAGCACAGTAGCTTCCAAAAAGAGAAAAGGATGTTCTCTTCATTTGTGACTTTCCCATGGAGGGCAGCTTGAAATCATTCTGAATTCTTGTGAAGAGGTTTTCATCCCTGTTAGTCACTGTTTGCAGAGGTTCTCTGCAGTGCCTATTGCAATAGTTTAATGATTCTCATGTATTCTCAGGTTGGAATTTAATGATACCTTGCCAATCTTAGCCAATTTCTATTGGTAATTCTTGGTGATGTGCAGACTTGCATGCTTTGTATGGCATTTTATGACACTATTTAACCTTATGGCCTAATTTGAGGANCCATGGTTTCTCGCCCCACACTTTCTCCTACTGAATTGTTTAGCATTAAACACTGCATGTAATGCATTTGATGGGTACTGTTTGCATCAGGAACTGGTTGCTTTTCCCTGCCTTTTCTTGCTTTCTAGTCAAAACATTTCTATTAACCTGTAGTCCAGGAACATTCAAATAGTCTGCAATCTTTAGCTCATTTAGTTTCTTATCTGGGGAAAGGAGAATGCATCTACTTTCAAAAAAGTATGAATCGGGCATGGATAGCACAGGACCCAGGTTCACAGAGAGGGTGGGAGCACTAAGGAAAGCTGATTTTTACTAATAACTGCACTTCATCTGGCTCTCATGGGGAGTTACTTGGGCACCTAGCATTCCTCTACAACTTGGAGGTAAAGTGAAATGCATTGTAAAGGGATTTATAGCAGCTGGCATCCTGGGCTGGGGAATGTCTGGGTTAACCCACTGTTAATGTCAAAGAGGGGCACAGATCTGCAGTCTGCCCTTCCCAGGAGGTTTGGTACTTCATTCACAGTTAATAAAGGTAATACTGTCCTTCTGCACTCTGGTCACTTCTCTGAACTGGGTAAAGGTCACTGTCCTTCTTGGAGTGTGTTTGGGGGAAGGAACATCATTTCTTCACACTTAGCTCCAAGACCAAGATTGTAGTATCCATGCTGCATAGGAAAGAGTAATTTTTGGTGCCCCCTGGACTGTTTGCTGTTCTGATGAGGACAGAAAGGGCTCATAGAATCATAGAAAGTTTAGGGCCAGAAGGGACCTCCAAAGGTCATCTAGTCCATCACCCCTGCAGTGATCAGGGACACCCTTAACTAGACCAGGCTGCTTAGAGGATGTTCCTGTGCAGAACTGAATCATGTTTAAAATAATGAGCTCCTCTGCAGAATGCTTTCTGGATTTGTAGATGACAAAGTTGCTTTATATAAAGCGTGGGAGGCTGCTGCTAGATGCAGTGTGATTTGCAGTGACTGCTGCAGCAATGCCTCATGTCCATTCCTCTCCCAGCCAACCAGTCACTACTTGGTAGTCTGCAAGGGACTAGGCAGAGCAGTGTAGAACCCTCCAGTCTCAGTGAATCAGGACTTGTGGCTTTGTTATGAAAACAAGTCATGTTTTGTTTATTTACAACACAGGTTAGAGTCTTTAGGATTTCCACTGCCAGGCCATCCATAGTATCTTTAAGTTTACTTTGGGAGTCCTGTGGTTACTTATTTCTGGTAAGAGCTAATGGCAAAGGTTGAAAGTAGTGAGGATTTCAGTGGCTTGGCAGAAAGCACCATGTAAGTTTCTCACTTCTCTGCCAATCCCTCCTTTAGCAGTTTTAGAGCTTATAGATCAAAAATGCTTTATGCAAATTTGTTACTGAGGTGAAGTAACTTACCTTACTGTGTACATGTACATATTCTATCAAAGACAACAGAAAAACCTCATGCAGAATGTGTGACCTTGAATCCATGCACAAGATTTGGGCTGCAGTACTTTTGAGCTGTGGGTATTTTCTTCATTGCAGCTGTAGGAAATTTGTCACAGTCTTATTGCCAGCTCTGCTTCTTAGATAAGAAAAATCTGAAATTTCCTTTGAATCTTCAAAAATAGAATGCTTATAATTATGCAACACCACTGAGTTATCTGCCTTTGCCCACAGAAAACAAATCTTTACTTTCCTGTGTAGAAAACTCTTGCCATTCTTGTGTTTTCTCTGTAAAGATGCTAAGATTGAGAAGGAAAGAACATGCAGAACCAAGGGAAAAATAACCAAAACCCAAACCAGTGTATTTTCTTAGAGCACAGTAGCTTCCAAAAAGAGAAAAGGATGTTCTCTTCATTTGTGACTTTCCCATGGAGGGCAGCTTGAAATCATTCTGAATTCTTGTGAAGAGGTTTTCATCCCTGTTAGTCACTGTTTGCAGAGGTTCTCTGCAGTGCCTATTGCAATAGTTTAATGATTCTCATGTATTCTCAGGTTGGAATTTAATGATACCTTGCCAATCTTAGCCAATTTCTATTGGTAATTCTTGGTGATGTGCAGACTTGCATGCTTTGTATGGCATTTTATGACACTATTTAACCTTATGGCCTAATTTGAGGATTCCAGAGTAGCTCTATTTTTAGGTAACTATCAGATTTTAAGCTTTCTATCCCCCTCCTTGGTACCTAAGCCAACCAATACAGGAATGGGTTGTATTGCATCATCCAGGCACGAGACCTTGGAGATCCCCTAATGTGACATTTTTTTGAACCACACAAAATTGCATCATTGAGCTCCATTAGTTGTGGCTGTTTTCTGGGATTTCTCTAGGGTATCTCAAGTGTTTTAACTGTAGCTATTTGAAACACTTTGGTTCTTTTCTGCTTGAGTTGTTCCAGATACTGAGTATGCTACCAACATCCATTTCTGGTTTCTGTTTATTATATTTCAGCATTATTTTCTCTGTTTGCTATTTAAAAATACATGCATATTTTATTTTTAGTGTCATTACCATTTCCTCATAGCTCCTTTACATTTTATTTTAATCTTGGTTTTTTGTATGGTATGAACTATATATGCATAGGCTACATTTAGAATTTAAGTGAAGGTATTATTACTTGCGCAGACCAGTCTAATAGCATATGCAAAATAAAATGAAATAGGCTGGTGATATAAGAAACATTAAGATGCAAAGCATATTGTCCATGGTGTTTATTGTTTTTCTTTCTGGATGCAATATCATGCTAGACTATACCATTCACATATATTTTCTTAATAAAACCTCCTGTGCTGCTACTGTAGGGGAAGATTTCTTTATCAGTGCTTTTGCAATATAGATTTAACAAGTTGACAATGTAGCTTAATCTCTCAATAAGCAAAGTTAAGTTCCAAACAAGCGTAGTTCAC
>VYZU01035866.1:36033-46145 GCA_013401355.1 Ceyx cyanopectus
TGCAAAATAAAATGAAATAGGCTGGTGATATAAGAAACATTAAGATGCAAAGCATATTGTCCATGGTGTTTATTGTTTTTCTTTCTGGATGCAATATCATGCTAGACTATACCATTCACATATATTTTCTTAATAAAACCTCCTGTGCTGCTACTGTAGGGGAAGATTTCTTTACTGTCACTGAGGTCTTTGGTAAATTAGAGTAGAAACGAATTTTCTTTCCTTCATTTTCAAATGTTTATCTTGCAGTTAGGCATATTGATAATGAAAGAGATTGGCACATTTCGTTTCTGTGGCTTTAAACTTGCTCTATGTGTTCAGAGCAGCTTGTTTCCTCACTAGTTCATTGATTTTCAGTAGAGCTGCCTTATACTAAGTTGAGGTGAAAGCTCCCCCAAATGTCGAAGCATTTCCAAGGTGATTGTGGGGAGCACGGCTGCTCCCTGTGCAGATGCAGAAGCAGTAGAGAAATGAAGGTGGAGGATGGGGATGTTTTCTTTCTGGTTAGTTGAAGTCCCAGTGCAGAGGCTGTCGGAGCTGCAGCAGGAAGAAGAAAAATGTTTGGGTAGGCTGCCGAGAGCCCAGAGAAGACAGTGTCTGAACTGAACTCAAGGTAGCACTTTTCATGGAGGTGACTGTATGGGGAGAGATTAAAGTTGCCCACCTATAAGCTATAGGGAGGTAATGCTTGGTTCCATTCAACTGAATGGATCTGTGCAAAGACCTCTAGCAGACTTTCAGACCTAGGACAGTTGCATTGCTAGGCAAAGTCATTATTTGACAATTCAAATGCATCTTTCTGTTGGGATGCCCCTTACGAATATTTGTATGCATCACCAGCTCCAAGGAATATGGGAGTGACCTGAGCTAGTGGGAAGGACCTTGCTGAGCTGGAAAAAATCTGAAATACAGAGGAGAAGACCCCAAGGAGTCATTTTTGTCTTCAATTGGCTTACCAGATCCAGCAGCTACTGCAATTAATTGGTTTGGTGTCATTGCCCATAGACCAAGGAATTAATTGATGGTGGTTCTACATGCCCCAGCTAATTAGCACTGTCCATCATCTCGGTGCTCTCAGAACACTTGTCTATACTGATGGCACTTACGGCATTTTCCACTAAGGAAAAAAAAAACACTTTAAAAGCCCAAACCAAAAATAGGAAGAAAGTGCAGAAACCTGCTACATGGACTGAGATCCAGGGTGATGGAGGAGATAGGGACAATATTGTGGAAGGACTGGACCAGCAGAAATATGCATGAGGTAGAGAAAGGAAAGTGAGGTAAATGGTGGTGCCAGAAATAGACACCAGTAATCAGAGCAGCAGAAGTCTTGGGGTTGAGGCAGCACACAGCCTTCACCAGGAGGGTGTCTGGAGACTGTCCAGCAGCTTTCAGTACTGTTTTTTGTATTTTTTCCCTATTGCTTTTCCTTTCTCCATTTTCTAGTCTTTTCCAGGCAATATCTGACCTTGCTGTTAATTATTTGCCCACAGTTGTGCTAATGGAGCTGTAGCATAATGCAGAGCAATAGTACAGAACAGGGCCATCTATCTTAAGTCTCTTAAATTATGAAATCTCATCTACAAATAATGAAAATCTTCTATGCCCTACAGGTTCTAGATTCAGGCTTCAATCTTTACTGGCAGCTGAGACCTAGCAAGTGCACAGAATGAGACATGCCTGTTTTGTCAGTGTTACCATTCTGTTGTCACTGATACTGAGAACAATGTTAGTTATGAAAATAATACCATATTAGTCTAAGAATTTCTTCTCTAACACCAGACAGAACTATCTAAGGAATTTCTTGCTGCTTGGGAGATGACAGTTATTTCATCATTCTTTTATTTACTTGTGTTTTCTTTGTTTTTATTTACCTATTTGGGGTTTTTATCCATTTAGACTGTGCTGAGAGTTACAACCAATTTCAAAAGCGTTTTCTTTGTTTTGTTTATCGTTTTGGGTTGGGTTTTTTTTCTGAGAAATGAGCAATAAACCATGTGCTTGCCATTTTTCCTCTTGCTGAAACAAATGCAGTGTAATGTTTACTCCTAATCACAGGTCTACTTGAAAACAAAACACAGGATGAGCAATAAGCATGCGGAATGCACACTGCTGAAATCCAGACATTGGAAGGTCCTTTGCTGCCACCTTCTGATATCATCTTCAATTACATTTGCTCATATATTCCCTAGTACTGACAGCTTGAAGAGTTCCAAAAGCACAGATCTGTGAAGGAATCTAGGGATGCTCTGTTATTACAGCTGTATCTGGAAGTGAGATTCAAACATTAGATTCACGATAACATAATTCCTGGGTTAGATGCCTTTACAACGAGTAGCCTGGCTTGTCAGAAAGGGAGCTACAAACTTGCAGAGCCAAACAGGGGGTATGGAGGCTATGCAAGAAAAATATTAGTGGGAGGATGCCAATTTCCTCCTTAGATGCCTCTCAGGGCTTGGGCTTCAGATCCTGCAACAGATTCTGGGGTGAGATGCATCTTTGTGTACAAACAGTAGCCCCACATGTTCTCTAAATGGTTGGTGGAAGTTTAGAAATTTCCCAGAAGGTGGCACATGTGGGACCAGTTCCCTCCCTGGCTGAGCAGCTTCAGGAAAATGTCACCAAATCCAGGTAAGCCTGGGATGACCTGCAGACAGGACTCCTGCTGAAGCTGTCAGGAAAGAATGAGACATTTCATGGGCCAAACTATGTCAGATTTTATTGCACTATATAGTGGTTGACACTATTTACATAATTTATGTTAAACCTTCAGGGACACGATCACCTCGTCAAGTCACATCTTTTTCAGCCTGGGGAGATTTTTAAAAGTCAGAGTTAAAAGTAAGCTATTCAATTCTTATCTAGTTCTGCAAGGAATTTATCTATTTTTTCAGGTCTGTTTGGCTCTGAATATGTTCCATGGTAGGAAACAGTTATCCTCTCTGTTAAGTCTGCAGCACTCAAGTGTAACACCCAAGGAAAGGTCACTTATTCCAAAACAGAATGTAATTTATAATTCTAAATGTGAATAATTTCTTTTGTAACTTTAAGATATCAGCTCAGTCTTACTATTTATTATAGGACAGACTCTTTTACCCTCAAGTGATGTGTAGTTTCCTTATGCTGCATGTGGTGTTGAAGTGTGAAGTTTCTATCCATCAGCTGTGTTCAGCTCTAGGCCCCTCAGCATAAGAACAACAAGGACCTACTCAAGGAGTCCAGAGGAGGCTCCTAAAGATGATCATGGGATTGGGGCAGCTCTCCCATGAGGCCAGGCTGAGACAGTTTGGGTTGTTCAGCCTGGGGAGGAGAAGGCTCTATGAAAATCTTACAGTAGCCTTCCAGCACTTAAAGGGTGATTACAGGAAAGATGAGGGGGGACACACTTTAGCAGGGAGAGTAGAGATAGGATGAGGGGTAACAGGTTTAAATGGAAAGCGGGTAGATTTAGATTGGATATTAGGAAGAAATTCTTCACTGTGAGGGTGGTGAGGCACTGGAGCAGGTTGCCCAAAAGTCATGGATGCCCCCTCCTTGGAAGCATTCAAGGCCAGGTTGGATGGGGCTCTGAGTAGCTTGATCTAGTGGTGGTGTCCCTGTGCATGGCAGGGGGTTGGCACTAGATGATCTTTAAGGTCCCTTCCAACCCACACTATTCTGTGATCTTCAGTGTCTGAGCATCTCATCCAGCTCCATTCTGGCAGCTTCTTTACACCCTGAGCTGTGTAGTCACAAAACCTGAACTTAAGGTTCTACTTGTTTTCTGCTTGCAAAATGAGTATTTATCCTTGCTGGTTTTTGATCCCTGATTTTTGGTGAAAAGTGAAAGAAGAAATAAAATTCAAGCAGTAATTTTTGTGCAGAAAAGGAACTAAGAAAATGACAGGATGAAGTAGAACAATGAAACAGATGTTTGGCATCTGGCCATGGTGGAATGAACTCTCTCTATACTGAATTCTGCATTTTTCTTAGACTGAAAAAATAATTAACTTGTAGAGCAGCAGGTTCAGAGAGCCCCGAGTGTGGTGATCGAGGCAATTAGCCCCTAGCAGAGCCATTGTTTCAAGCTTTCTGAAAAGTCAACTGAGTATTATTAGTTAGTCCTTTACAGTTAGATGAGCCAGACAACCTCTTTTCAGAAAGAGTTGATGTTCCAGAGCACTTTTCTGTGACAGGGGGAATTCAGTCGTGAGCTCCAGTCATGGCATGTGTGAGGTCTTAATTGGGATATTTATAAAGCCAGGAAAAAAAAAAAACAAAACTGGTTGGTTTTGATTGGTTGGTTGGTTGGTTGTTTTTTTGGAGTGGGTTTTTTGTAGGTTGTGGGGTTTTTTCCTTTTTTTTTTTTTTCCCCCTGATTGGAGTCCTCTTATGCACTGCTGACCACTCTCTCCAGTCATCTATTACTTGGGATCTTCCTGGCTTTTTACCATCTTTTCCCCCCTCTGCTCTTAGTGTGATGGCTTTACTGAGGTGCAGGGATACCCAGTAGCAACACTAAGGCTCCTTTGCATTCTTCTTTTAGGTTCTTTAACAACGGTGTGTAACATGTATGTAGGATATCCCCCTATGGGGAAGAAAGCTGACTTCATTTCCATCAGCTCAGCAGGATTTAAAATTGACGTAGTCAATATGTAATCTCTGACTCATCCTTCAAAACAAAGCTAAAACAAGCAGGTCTTTCCCTTTGTTCTGAAGCTGTTCTCCTTCAGAGGATCAGAGGCATCACAGCACAGGACATTTCAGGTACTTCAGTATCATAGTTCAACTGCCATAAATGCCAGTCTAGACAAGCTCCGTGGCTTGTTTGTAATTCCATGGTGATCCTAAACATCCAAATTGGCAAAATTGATGGAATGTGTCAGGACTCATTTCTGTCCTACAGTTAGATTTTATTTTTTTTTCAGGTGAAAGCTTCAGAACCTAAGTTCGCCTATGGTTAGGATCTTGTTATAAAATATGCATTGAACAAAGACTTGGGATCCACACTTCTGAAATAGACTGCTGCAAGTCCTTTAGTTCCAGTGATAAACAGGCACTGAAGTGTTTGCTAGGGACAGAATCAATTAAATTCAGTACATGTCTGATGCTCCTAAGAGTCCCTTGGGCTCCAGTGAGGTCCACACTGTCCCAGAGCCATACCCAGTTCTTTAATGCTCCATCTACCCAGCCCTGCTCCAAGCCTGCAGAAGTGGTAGCCTGGCAAAAACTGCTGTCTTTTGATTTAATACTTCCATGATAATTGTTTGTAGCCAAGACTACAGGGACATTGCCAGTAGAGACTCTCAGTACCCTTTGGGCTTTTTTCACATGCAGCCAGCAATGGTTCAAAATGGGCCATAATTAAACAGACTTCTGTTTATATTTCTAGTGTGGTTGTTAGTAGCTTCATTCATTTTCCTTAGATTGAAGCTTCACAGCTTTCAAATTAATTCTTCAGATATGTTACTAGTGGGATCCCACCTGGCACAGGTTTTGAGGCTCAGATATTGCACCTTAGGTTCAGACTACCGAATTCTGAATATTGCATGCAAAGAAGCTTATTGCTAGGATAGATATTAAATTAAATCCTCAATTTAAACCCACATCATCCTTATGTGACTTGCTTCATTTTAATGATTGTTGCCTCTGACTGTAAATAAATTGCCTCTACTTCAGGTTCATAACTGTTCTCTAATTTTTTAATATAAATTTAATGAATCATGCAAATTTCCCAGGAACAAATTTATTGTCTTGCCCTACATACCATTGCCTCCAGATAGGGTAGAATGGATTTTGTTTTCATTGGGAAGTATTTGAACATTCTTCTGGCATTCCGAAAACAATGTAGAAGTTCTCTATTATTAACAAATGCACAGTTTTATTTTTTCTAATTCATTGGAGTAGAATTCAAATACACCAGGCCACTTGCAGTCTTTCATATGCTAAGTTTAGTTGTAGTGCTATAATAGACATTAAAGCAGTAATAGAAAAAGAAAAACTTTCCAGCACCATTTGAGTCATGCCACATATAATCTTATTTTACCAATTCAACAGAATTCCCTCAGCCTTTTTTCTCCAACTAGATAACAGAGAATAAGGTGGAAAAAAAACCAAACAAACCCTAGGGTGAGACAGGAGCTTCGGTACCATTTTTATGAGTAACAAGGTCATAAGTCAGTGTTTACCTTCAGGATTTAGTCAAATCTATTGCCATAATCTGGGGTGATAAGGTTATCTTGTATCATGGGAGCCCTGGTCAGGTGGCCAGGGGAGAATAAAGCTGGCTGCATAACTTAGAGAAATGTTTTTGACTGTGGACTGTATTAGCAGCCATTAAACCCCAGAACATGGACATGACCTTTTTATCTGACCACCATGACAAGAGGAGCTGCTTTTTCAAGTGTATACCACCTGGAGATTTTCTCTCCTTGGGAATCTTCAGGCAGTTTGGTGGTCACTTCAGATTATCCACATCTTCTCAGAAGCACTTGGCAGCAAAATCTCCCACCTTTCTCTTCCATATTTATTGTAAGAGTGACGTGGGCAGGCTAGAGTGAAGTTCATGGGCAGAGTGAAGCTCAACAGGGGCAAGCACAGAGAGGATGGGGTCAGTCTCAGTCATGCACAGCGAGGACAAGGGGCAGTGGAAACAAACTGAAACACAGGGAGTTCTATCTAAACATAAGAAAAAAGTTCTTTACTGTGAGGATGACAGAGCATCAGAGCAGGCTGCCTACAGAGGTTGTGGTGTCTCCAGCTCTGGAGATTTTCAAAGCCCCCCAGAGTGAACGTGTTTTGGTAGGGGCGTTGGACTAGATGATCTCCAGAGGTCCCTTCTATGAAGAACAGCTGCTTTGCTGACTCCCAGCTGCCTTAAGAGGTTTTCCCAGTTCACCTAAGTCTAAATGTTTGACAGTTTGTGAATTTAATAACTGAATTGTGTGGCAAATGTTATCTGTTTGCCAAAAGAAAATACTCCCTGCGTCTCCAGCAGTTAACAGACTTTGTCAGCTGAATGAAAAAAAATTTACAGCCAACCCTATTTCATCCTTTCTTGCTTGGAGACATTTCTATTCTTGTCATGTCTGCAGCACTGGTAGAAATGTAGGATTTTTTACTCTAAAATTTTTTTTCTCTTTTATCCTTACATTCACTGAAGTTGCAGCTCCCTACAGTGAGTACAGTACAGTATTTGCAGCCTGTTTCATAGTTTTGTTTGATAGCTTCATAGCTGTGGTTGACCACAAGATGGCAAGGTTTCTACAAGTTTCTGGGACAATAAGTATTTTAGGAAAAATGAAAAGAATATAACAAGGTGGAAAAAAAGGATCAAATGAAGAAATACATGTAAGGACTCAATTCCTCCTGCTATATCCAGATTTACAATCTTGTGAGCAAATAAATATGTTGGCTTTGTAATGATTTTTCCTGGCAGGGGTTTAAGAACATAACAAAATATGTTTATTGCTCTCAACAGATGTAAAACTTCCATACAATTTCAATGAGTTGTTAGAATAGAAATGCTAAGCCAATAACAGACTCTTTGGAGCTAACATATACAAGATTCTGCCCAAAATACGGTGCATTTCAGCATCCATGGTTTCTTTGATTTGTGCAGCAGTGGGTAATGTATTGATTGGAGAATTGATGAGAGAAGTTATGGAGGCTTTGATTTTTGAAAGGGAGGAAGGTGACAACCTCTCTGTGTTCTGTTTTCTGCTTTGTAATTTTTAATAAAATATCCCTTGAATCGTAAACGTGTTCTTCTCTACAAACAAAAATCATTAGCAATGCCATTATTAAATAAAACTTTTAGAGGACTTTGAGATTCTTTAATGAGACCACTAAGAACCACTTGATTCCTTTCCAAAATGTATTTTTTATTATAAGAGTCTCAATTTGACTAGCAGCTGATGCACTGTTTCTTAACTTCTGTGGAGGTAGCACTCATCAAAGAGTTTATCTTAAATTCTCCTTCCTGTCACAGTTACAGGGACTTTTTCTTCCTTTACATTTCACTCTATTAAAAAAAAAAACCACCTCATATGTTGTCTATACTGTGCATTGATTAGCTATTATTTCCAGAGTTCCATAGCCACAGGAAGGTGCACTGAAAATCTTTTGAAGGACTTTTAAATATAGCTTGGTTTCCTTTTGTTCTGCCATGATGTTCTGTAGCTGATGCAGTGAAATATCCCCCTATTTTCAGAGAGACAAGAAGAACCTGGACACAAAAACAGCAGGTCAGAGAAAACAACTCTAATGTCAAAATATAACCCCAAGGCAAAATTTGAATATATTCATCCAAGCCTGTCACCCACTCACACTGATTCCACGACTGGCTTCTATAGAGAATTACTTTTTCCCTACTATAAATCAAGTGCCTAGTTTAGTTTATGATATAACTCGAGGATTTTCATGTAGCAGTTCCTTCCCCCCCCCCCCCNGGAGAGAGTTCCCCCCCCCCCCCCCCCCCCATTTATTTGAATGCCCTAAGAAGAATCGGAATTCTCTGAACACCTTTTATTTGTAATGTATGGCAGCAATTCAAATGGATATCTCTACTGCAAACCCCCATACGCCCATAGAGAACAAGACCAAATTTTGAAAAGGAAGTGGAATTAATAACTATTTATTTTGGGAGCTGCAATGGAAGCTGGTGTCAGCAGATGGCACTGGAGTCCCACTCTTGTATTAGAAACCCCTGGGATGCTGGGTTTGCTCCATCACTCGTGTTCTCAGTGCAGTTTCATGATCTCTTTTCCATAGGTGAAATTCAGGCAGGTTGTAAAAGCAAAGCATGTTCTCACATGATCTGCTGAAGATTATTTAGAAAGTCACCCAAGAGTCAGAGGGAGAGGTTTGGAAATGTGGCTGGAGAACATGCCTGACCAGCAGAAAGATGGGTTGATTTTCATGGGGATACTTGCCTGGGATGCTGAGCATTTGTTACTGTTTCTTGAGCACCCTCAAGTTCAGGTTTCAACCTGCATGTCAAGTAACGTCCAAGTCCTCAGTGACAAGTGTGTCATTTGGATATAAGATGCAAAAGGATTGACTATTTATAGGTAAAATTGAATGTATTTGAAACAAAGACATAATTTGCAAATTTAAAATACTGTATATCAAATCCCAGTCATGAAAAAGATTATGTTCTTTCCTTAAATTTTAAGTTTTTTACATTGACAGATTGCAGATTATTATAGAGATTTATCACCAAGGAAGTAATTAATTCCCTACTCGGATTATCACAGCTCCTATGCTGTGCACTTGCTAAGGGAATTCCTTAAAGCTTCTTCATTTAAATTTGGANGATAGCTTCATAGCTGTGGTTGACCACAAGATGGCAAGGTTTCTACAAGTTTCTGGGACAATAAGTATTTTAGGAAAAATGAAAAGAATATAACAAGGTGGAAAAAAAGGATCAAATGAAGAAATACATGTAAGGACTCAATTCCTCCTGCTATATCCAGATTTACAATCTTGTGAGCAAATAAATATGTTGGCTTTGTAATGATTTTTCCTGGCAGGGGTTTAAGAACATAACAAAATATGTTTATTGCTCTCAACAGATGTAAAACTTCCATACAATTTCAATGAGTTGTTAGAATAGAAATGCTAAGCCAATAACAGACTCTTTGGAGCTAACATATACAAGATTCTGCCCAAAATACGGTGCATTTCAGCATCCATGGTTTCTTTGATTTGTGCAGCAGTGGGTAATGTATTGATTGGAGAATTGATGAGAGAAGTTATGGAGGCTTTGATTTTTGAAAGGGAGGAAGGTGACAACCTCTCTGTGTTCTGTTTTCTGCTTTGTAATTTTTAATAAAATATCCCTTGAATCGTAAACGTGTTCTTCTCTACAAACAAAAATCATTAGCAATGCCATTATTAAATAAAACTTTTAGAGGACTTTGAGATTCTTTAATGAGACCACTAAGAACCACTTGATTCCTTTCCAAAATGTATTTTTTATTATAAGAGTCTCAATTTGACTAGCAGCTGATGCACTGTTTCTTAACTTCTGTGGAGGTAGCACTCATCAAAGAGTTTATCTTAAATTCTCCTTCCTGTCACAGTTACAGGGACTTTTTCTTCCTTTACATTTCACTCTATTAAAAAAAAAA
>VYZU01035866.1:46711-75409 GCA_013401355.1 Ceyx cyanopectus
TCCCACTCTTGTATTAGAAACCCCTGGGATGCTGGGTTTGCTCCATCACTCGTGTTCTCAGTGCAGTTTCATGATCTCTTTTCCATAGGTGAAATTCAGGCAGGTTGTAAAAGCAAAGCATGTTCTCACATGATCTGCTGAAGATTATTTAGAAAGTCACCCAAGAGTCAGAGGGAGAGGTTTGGAAATGTGGCTGGAGAACATGCCTGACCAGCAGAAAGATGGGTTGATTTTCATGGGGATACTTGCCTGGGATGCTGAGCATTTGTTACTGTTTCTTGAGCACCCTCAAGTTCAGGTTTCAACCTGCATGTCAAGTAACGTCCAAGTCCTCAGTGACAAGTGTGTCATTTGGATATAAGATGCAAAAGGATTGACTATTTATAGGTAAAATTGAATGTATTTGAAACAAAGACATAATTTGCAAATTTAAAATACTGTATATCAAATCCCAGTCATGAAAAAGATTATGTTCTTTCCTTAAATTTTAAGTTTTTTACATTGACAGATTGCAGATTATTATAGAGATTTATCACCAAGGAAGTAATTAATTCCCTACTCGGATTATCACAGCTCCTATGCTGTGCACTTGCTAAGGGAATTCCTTAAAGCTTCTTCATTTAAATTTGGACACATTTTTCAGCAGTTTTCTGAAGGGATGCATGTTTCTATATTCTGGTGCAATCATCCTTGGAAATACTGACTCCACTGAAAATGTTAAGCCTACTTCCAATAAGAAGCTTTTACTAAAAGAGAAAAGATCGTGCAGGGCAGTGAAATGGCACCATTAGTCATATATTTAGCCAGAGATACCATTTACTGATCAAATTTACCCTTCTCTTTGAAAGATTAGGCTATTAAGTCCCCCAAATTGGAAAATTAATAATTGTGAGCCAAATGTTCAGTTAATTTACATTAAAACAATTTTGATGATTTTTCCTGGATTTATGCTGCATAACGTAGAACTTCCCACATCATGAAACTCGCTCATCTACCAATGCAGGCAACTGTTACAATAACCTCTAATTTACAACAGCTGAAAATGTGACTATTTTCTTCATCTTGAACCCACTAAAAAACCCCTGCATTCTTGAATCTCACTATGCTTTATGTATGATAACTTAAAAGAAACATAATCATGTATTTTAAAGGTTATTAATTTGATGTTATTTAGAAGTAACTCCTCTACTAACTTAAAAAAATCATTTCAGTAACATTTATTATCATAAAAGCACAGTTGTAAGGGTTGGAAGAGATCCCTTCCAAGCATAATGATTCTATGACCTTAAAGATGATCTAGTTCTACCCCACCTGAATCACTAAACTTACACACTGAAAATGATCTCAAGCAATGAGAAGATAAAGTGGCAGCTTTTCATCTTTCTCTTGACTGTTATAAAACCTTTAGTGTGAAGAGAAAGGCTGAAGCAGCAGCTGCTGATTGGCTGTGTCAGCAAACAGCAGCAGTTTGCATCGCCCTGAGCCCTGGATTGACACTGTAAGTGCCTCATTTGTTCACGAGAGGTTCTTTCTTACGCTCTTCTGGTTCTGTTTAGTAGCAAAGCGAGACAATGTTCACTAGAGTGAACTGAAAAATGCATTTTTGAACATGTTAAAGCTGTCCAATAAATGTATAATAACTTGAAAACAGGATTTCATCGTGCAAATGGTTTCTTCAACTGGCTATGTCTGAACAACCTGTCTGCACTGTTCAGATACTTCTGAGTCTTAAGTGGAGTCAGGTTATATGAATTCAAGGTGTATTTTTGTGATGTTCTTGGCTTTTGCTAGAAGGGATTCTGTTTATAAGGTTCATCCCATTAAATGGAGCATGCTGAAGTGTCTCAGTGTCATAATTAAAAGAAATGTGAAAAGCACGAAGAGGGCAGCATTGCATTCCATATCACTGTAACCAAAGAGAAATAGATATCTGTTTGCAGATATGACACAGGGTTCCTTGTCCTGGTGCTGGGCACTACAGAAAAGAGACTGGCCCTTTCCGTTTGACACCTACCCCTCAGAGATTTGTAAACATTAGTAAGAACCCTTCTCAGACTTCTCTTCTCCAGGCTCAACAGCCTGAGGGCTCTCAGCCTTTCCTTAGCAGAGAGATGCTCCAGTCCCATATGGCTCATAAACTGATTTACTAAGAAACAGTTTCATGATCAGAAAAATGCAGACCACCCCTTTCTACATCACTGGCATTATGAACTATATTAATGTAAATTTTGATGGTTTTGAGTGGAATGTTGCACAGTGGAATATTTATATTTGGAAAACAACTTGTACATAAACCTTCTAACTCCTTTTAATGGAAAGGAAGTGTTTAGTAAGCTGACAAGCTTGAAGCAGAATATCTCTTAAGACTGTCTCAGTTGTAAAATGGGTATTTAGAGACAGCATGGAAGTAAGAAGTATTGTTTTTAGATGGTGACAGCCTCATCAAGATGAAATAAAGGATGATGAAAAGTCTCAGCTCAAGTAGCAACCAAAGCATGCAGCAAAACAAATGAAAGCCTGTCAGAGCTAGATAAAAATCTGGCTAAAATAAAATTAAAGATGAGATGAAAAGCCAGGATCGAGGGAAAACAAACATTACAATTGTTTAAAACCAAAAGGAAACTAGCCAAGAACAAATTTGTCAAGAAGTGAGGTGGATTAGGAAAGAAACTAATCTAAGATAAGAGGCACAAGCTTGGATGTTATGGAGTGTGTAAATCGAATGAAAGGAATGAGAATGGCATTAATCTAAGATTGATTTACCATTTTTCCACTTGCTAAAGCAGAAGAGAAGATGTATTTTTCCCCTGTAGCATCTATCATACAGAAATCTACTCTGACCCCGAGGTGTAACTGCTTTTTCAGACATTTCAGAGAGGAATATCATCTTATACCTGGCTTAAAATAATAGCTAAATGTTCTCATATGAAGGAACAGAAAGCTTTATGTTATCACTACTAGTCTAAAGGGACCTGTACTTGCTGTGTACAGTACTTTTTTTAGGGGAAAAAAAAGCTATCGGCTATTCTTTATTGTATTCTTTGTTTTGGGATCTGGGAGCAGAATAAAATTGGCCAAATTTTGCTCAAGAGTTATATGAGAGTGTGAACAATGAGGAGAGAGTTAAAGCTGGGAGAGTATCAAACCTTCCTGGAGCCCAGATCGATCCTTGGGACTGGGGAGAAAGGTAGAGGTGACTTTGTGTAAAATCATCATCACAAATTTCCAAGTGGAAGGTTCAGGCTCCCAGCAGATCCATCCAGTGTAGCTCCTCTGAACCCTGTGGCAGTTACCCAAATGTAACTGAGGGCACAGGGCCATTCTGAAGGGTATTCCTAACGTGTACCTGTAGTGTGTGCAGTAGCAGGTCAGTGTCTGGAGTTGGAAAGATTCAGGGCAGGGTTCAACCACAGGTGATCTCATTCCTATCTGGAATAGTCACTCCAGTGTCAAGAGCAGATTCTGGTCTTCCAGCATTCCCTAGAATTAGATGCAGAACATTGTATGCTGCAGACTTGTTGGTGTTGTGTCCCCATGTCATGCTAGTTTCTGTCTGAAATGCTCTGTTAATATTTGTATGCTGAAGGACAAACAGACCCTCTCTTGGCTAGTGCTGAACCTTACAGGGATGCTATTTTTTCTGGGCATATGGGGTCACAAATAAGGCTTGGAAGAAACTACAAGGTGTCATCCATCCCCTAGGCAGGCTCCTCTGAGACTCCTCACCTGTTTTGAAATCCTTTAGCACTTCTTAGACAACGTATAGCTACCCTCATCAATAGCAGTTAGTTTCCAAACAATTAATTGAAATCTCTGTTGCTCCAGTCCTATGTCCATGACTGTTCTAACCTCCAAACACACCACACATGGCTCTGTGTGTGTTGTGTGAATCGACTTCTCATGTATTCAAGGACTGTTATGAAGGACCTCTACTTAATTGTGGGGTTGGGGTTTTTTTCATAATCTTTTGTCATTATATAAAATTTCTATCTTTGATAATAGATAAAGGTTTTACTTTCAGACATGTAGATGTCAATTCCAACGCTGTATTTGTAGGAAGTGGTAGCATAAGCTTTGCACATTGTCAGAGAAATCCAGATGCATTTCTAATGCTGTGGTGGTTTGACCTGGGCTGGACACCAGGTGCCCACAGAGCTACTCTGTCATTACCCCTCCTCCTCTCAGCTGGACTGGGGCAAGAAGATAAGATGAAACTCATGGGTTAAGTCAAAGGCAGTTTAATGAAAAGCAAACCAAGGCCATGTGTACAGAAAGCAAAGATTTGTTCTCTCATTCCCATCAGCAGGTGCTGTCTGGCCCCATTTCAGGCAGCTGGGCTCCAGAGCTGCAGCAGTTGCTCCAGAGCTGCAGCAGTTGCTCCAACAGACAAGTGGATGCCTGTCCCCCTTTTATGTAGCTTTTAGTGTTAAGCTGACATCATAGGGTCTGGAATATCCATGTGGCCTGTTTGGGCCAGCTCTCCCAGTCCTGTCCCCTCACAAGATCTTATTCTCCCCCATCCCACTGTAGGGGAATGTTGCAAAGCAGCCTTGGTGCTGAGCGAGCCCTGCCCAGCAGCAGCCACAGCAGGGCTGTGGTCAGCACCTTCCCACCTCCCAGTGCAAAGCACAGCATGGGGGGGAAATCCAACTCTAGCTCAGTCAGACCCAATCCAAATGCTCTGTTGGATGAATGAGAACTTGCTGTGAACACATTCCCATAGCAGGAAGAATTGCTGCTATGGGTTCCTGCCTGAGACAGAAGGTGGCAGGGTAGGCTTTAGCTTGACAGTTCATTCCTTACTGATAAATACTGGTATAATAATTAGAGAAATTATATTCTAGTAAAGAAGCTTCACTGAAAAAGAGTAAATTGCCTATGGTGAAAGTAAAACCAGCAGCTTGAGGGCTCTCTCCTGCTATCTAATAGATAACAGAGAAAAGAAACAGCCAAATAGTTTTCTAAAAATCAAATAGTTCAAGGAAAAAAAAATTCTCATGTTTTGGGTTGGTTTTTTTTCTCAGTTGCTAGACAATGATATGCTGTGAATGTAACAAATTTCATTCTAATGTAGCTTTTGATGAATACTTGAGGATTTCATGAAATCTTGCAAACTATATATTCTTCTGGATATGAACATTTGGGGTAGAGTAAAAACTGGGTGAAGAAGACTTAAAACATTCTGCCAGGCTTTTTGTCATTAGTAAAAAGAAGTACTGCTGATTTGAAAGTATTATGCTATATTATTTCTCTTCTACCCACACAATTTTTTAATGCACACAATCAGCTGTGGATTGTGTACTAACAAAGAGTGGCCTCTTTGAGGCTATTTAAAAAATTCTCAGTCATACATCTTACCATTTTCTCTTTCCTATATAGTTCCTGCTGCAATCACAAGCCTGTGACAGTCAGGATTTTTTCATTTCCCACCTGGATTTCAGTGGATTTCTGAAGGGTTTGTCCTCCAGTTGTATCCATTTAACTCTTAGAGGGTCAAGGCCTGAGAGTTGAGGTTGGGACCACTTTGAAACAATGACTCCCAAGTCTAAAAAAGCCAGACAGCAGTGGCAGTTAGCAGCCAGAATGCAAAATCTTTGGGCTGGGTGCAGTTGCCTAAATTTTGCCTAGGGATCATTTAAGATGGTCTTGGCTTGTCAAAGTGCTCCAGAAGGTTTTAAGTTTCCCACAGGCCCTGTGCCATATTTTCTGGCACTGTGTGGATGTCTCAGGTGCCATCTCTTCAGAAGGCAGCTGAATTGAGCCCTTTAGTCTACAGGTAACCTTTTAATATAATTTTCCTTCTTTGGCACTCTTATCAGTCTTTCCTTCTGGGCTGCTTCAGAAATGCTAGTCAGCTTTGTCCTCTCCTGAAAAATAGTTATGGAACTCCTCAATTCTAACATAGTTGTGAGCATGAGGAGTACAAACCTTGCTTTCTCATTCTGCTTGCCACAGCTTCCTTAGCATTGTAGCAGTGGTAGGCAGGGCCTGCTTTGGCCAATATTTTAAGTGCTGTCCTCATTACATCATAAAAAAGAATAAGTTCCCAGAAACCTGCCTTAAGAACAGAATGGTATTTCTTGCAAAGTGGATTTCATTTACACCATGTTGAAATGCACTCGTCAGATAATTGTTCCCATTTTAACCAGTCAAAAAAACCCAGTTGCAAACACGTCAAGTACGTAATTTTGACACATCAGTAATTGTATCGAGGAGGGTTCATTGCTTGTACTTAAGTGTTGATCCCACACATGTAATTTAGTTCATGGAAAAGAAGTATATTCATAGGTATAATATTTTCTTATTTGACATAAAAATAAATATAATGAAAGCTACAGAAGGATATTATGAGAAAACACACTGAACTAAACACTGAGAGACAGAACATACTTTATGCCACCTCCACCTTCCTTTTTTTGTCTGAAATCTGCTCATTAAAAATAAAATTGCAGATACAGCCCAGGCAAGTGGCTATTGATGAGTAATATATGACATTCAAGTTAAGAGTTATATTTTAAAGTATCTGTATTTTTTCTTTTCCTCTACTTAGGAAACAGTCTGAGAAATTTAATGCAATATTCAAAGAAAAAGCTTATTGAGACCTATAGGGTGGGGAGGAGAGAAAGGTGAGAGGTGACATAGGCTGTGCAGATGTGGACATGATGAATTCTTTTGCCACCAGCAGCAAGGATCTGATAAAATTCATTCCAATAGACTTCAGAATATTTTAGACATTTGCAATCATTTAGAAGATGTATCCTTGTAGAAAAATAAGCTTAAGGTGATTTTTGTTGCTGAGTTTCCATTCATTTCTCTCCACCTCACTAGGCTCAATGAATTTAGCCAGCCATATGCAAGATTCCAACTTTTTTTCAAGCTATATTAGTGTGAAAGTGAATTTTAAACTCAAAGAGAACGGTAACACAGAGAAGCAGGAGGCTGCTGTGCCCACTCAAAGCTAGCCAGCATGTTCAAATACATTTGTTTGCAGTATTTTTTTATGAGCAGACCTAGAATGATTCACCAGAGTGTGCTTACATTATTTTTAGCAAATGTTTTTCACTGTATTGAAGAAGTAATAGGAGTTGCAATTAACACACACACACACACACACACACACACACACACACAGACTGTGTTTCAGGGATCATTGATTTAAAATAAATTCATTCCTATCCCATGAAATTTCCATTTGTTTTATATTTTTGTATTGTACCATCAGCAAGATATTTGCATCCAGAGACATGGTTGTAATAGGATAATGCACCAAAGAACGATGGAAAAACATGCATGATGTTGAATGTGCTATGTATAATATCCCACAGAAACCTAGTAAGAGCTGTCTAGGGTACACACAGGATAAAAATACTTTTAAAAAATAGCAAAATAGCCATTAATGATAAAGGAATGCATTCTGTAGTTAGGACGTCCTATCAAATCAATGAAAGAAGGAAAATTTGAACTGAATAATATGGATGAGAGTCTTTAGATAGAAGCAGGAAAAGGACCAAGAAAATTAAACAAAAGATTGGTACCCTAAGCAGCAAATGCAAAGAGAGACATGGACCTCTGAAGTCTGAGTCAGATCACAGACCTGATTTGGCTAGAAATTAAGCCAGAGGAAAAAATAAAGCAGGAAAAATGTGGAATTATCCTCAGTGGATATAAAACTGCTGCAAAAATACTGACTTCAGTGGGTTTAAACTGCAGAGTGCCCTTTGAGTATATGGCATGCAGAGCCTTTCTTTATGGCACAGACATTTTGTCTGCTGCTGTGTTTAGCAAATGACTTAGCCAATGTTTTTTTTCCTGTCACTGCTGTTGTGTTTTGCAATTTCACATCTTTCTGCTGACCTCCCCAGCAGACAGGGTGTTATTTCAACTGTAGCATTCTGAGACGGCTGTAGTTGAAATACTAAATAAATCTAAAAAACCACAAACCATCCAGTGCTTTCACTTTCTTCAGGCTACACTTTATCCTCAGCTGTGCTGATAGAAAGAGATAGTAAATGAAAAGAGATGTGGTCAGGTTTTGATAGAGGGAGGAAAAGTAGATGAATAGAGCCAATGTAAAGATTTCACTTCAGTAGTTAAGAGGTGTGCCAGGTGAGGATCTGTGAAGACTAAATACCTGAAAGGAAAATTAAATTATGCACAAAGCTGAAAATGGATATACTGCAGATAGAAAAGCTGAGATGGGAGAAAAAAAAAGGATGGAAAAAGTATAATTTTAGGGTAGGCAGTTCCTTTTAGTTTCTTTCTTTGTTTGTTTGTTATTACAAAAATAACTTTAGGTGTTCTTAGATGAATTCTGAAAAGTGTTCCTGTCTTTGAAAAGGAGTTTTTTACTTTCTGAAACATAAATGATCCATAGGCACCAGAGTTTTTCATATGTAAGCCAAGAATATTAGCTTTAGATTTCTTTGAGTATTATAGAGAGCTCTTGTTTATCTATGCATTTTAAACAGCAGTAAGACTATTATTATCAAAATAATAGTTTCAAGACATTTCAGTCTCTATACTTACTGTTTTCACATTCCTACACCCTCAATCTCTAATCCTTTGTCACTTGTATGGTTCTGGGATCAAGATCTCAAAACACAAAGGGCATTCCAAAACACTAATATCTTTAAAAAAATTGAAAAATACTTCCACAGAATTTTATTGAAGGCAGATTTATTCTTGAATCAAATGGATTTTCCACCTCTTCCCAGCTTCATAGCTGCCCCAGCATCTTCTTCCTTGGATGCCATGACTCTCATCTCCCCACTAGGGCAAGAATTTCTTCCCCTTCCTCCTCCCTTTAGCTTTGAAATGGTGACACCCATCACCTGTATGTGAAAAACCATAAAAGGCTATCACGTTTTTTCCCATGACCTTGGGACAGAACAGACAGGCAGGCAGTGTTGTAGTTATAAAAACAAGTGATCAGCAGAATGTTACTGAAGTTACTTTCTCTATCTGAAATCAGGAAAAGCTAATGCAGAACTCAACATAGGCTTGGGGAAAATATATATATGTATAAAAATTTGCACTTTATATGTTATTTGCAGAATAACCTGAGATCTGCAGTCAGGATTTCATTGATAAATACGATGGGGTTTTTTTCTAAATAGTAATTTTGCTTGAAAATTTAGCTCCAAATATTTCAATGTCCTCATATGCCTAATTCTGAAACCTCTCAATGAAGAGAGTATTAGTTTATGAGGTCATTTATGCAATTTTTGTTCTATCAGGGCTTTTTTGAGGCATCAGGATATCAGACTATCAAATAGAATATTACTCCACTTTGACCAAATAATTCCATATGCTTTCTAGATTTTATTAGCTGGTATGAAACACATTTGAAAAAAATAGGAAAATAAATATATTTTTTTCTCTTAGCTTTGAAATAGAGAAAATAGTCAGAGCCAATTGCATCTCCCCTGGATTTTAGGAGAATGGTATTACCCTGCCTTTCTCTGAGAGATTGCTGGGTACCTTCTGTCAGTGAGGAACTGTCTCCCTGCAAAGCAGAAGCACAATCATCTCTTTTTGTCTGTGTTCAAGGCAATTACTTCTTAGCGAGTGGAATTTCTTCAGAATGACTATGTACAAGAGCAAACGCAGAAACCACAGATGTAAGTAAATCCTAAAGTTTTTCTAGTGTTCTTACAAAAGAGGGAAAATAAATCTCCAGTTTCATTGAAAACTATGCTTTGCTTCAACCTGCTCTGGTTAAATAATACCCAGAAAGCAGGAACAGTGTTCCCTGCCAATTACCCCACTGTATCTGTCTGTTAAGTGCATGAAAGAGCTATAAAATAAAAAATTAGCTCACTTGTTACCATGGAAACCCCCAGTAAGTGATTGCTTTATCATATCAACAAAGAAATAGAGATCAAATGTAAATTCTGTTTGGAATGGTATCTTTTATTCAGGGCTTAATGACTGGCTAGCTGGAGCCTTGACTTGAAAGGGTTAACAGAACTTTAAGGGTAGTTATTTTATTTTCTTTCACCACAACTTTCAGTAGAATTATGTAGTTTGCTTAAACCCCAGGAACTGGGCTGTGGGAGGTCAGCATGTGTATGTCTCTGTTGTGCAAATATTTAACACTCCAGCCCCAAAAATCCCCTGGATTCTAAATGCACGAGTTCCCAGACAAGCACCTGTTTGACTTCTTAAATTGCTGGGGCAATTCCTGTATCCATAACGTCCTCCAGACGTTACAGAAGGGTGACTGAGGCAAAGTTAAAATGAAGTGGGTCAGGTCATGAAGAATGTGTGACTGTGAGGAAATCTAGCAAGAAGCTAAGTTATAAATGGAGAGCATGTCTGAGACTGTGAAAAGAGACATTCCTCTAAGAAAAAATGCCCTGTAGGGACTGTGTGCTTTCAGGGAAAGAGCAGGAGGGGAGGACTAGCAATTCAAAAGAAGATAAGTTTGGGCTTGATTTGGAGAGCAGCATTTGTACTGTTCAGAGTTGAAGGGATATATAGAGCTGCACCACTGACCTCAGCTTCTGTTCCTTAGAGTTTAATCTTTTCAAGTCTCCAGATCTTCTTCTCCAAAACAAATGGATGTGCTGCATGTGGAAAGTTTGCAGGACAGATTTCTGCTAAAATCTCTGAACAGAAATCAATCATCTGCCTCACATTCAATAAAAGAAGTTATATTAAATTTTATTCCTGTATTAGCAGTGAAATAAAATGATTTTTATAGAGGCAGCTTACAGTTAGTCTAGTTCATTCTATTATACTAATTACTCTCACCTTTATTATGTAAACTGGGAGCTGTTTCTGTAACCAGCTGCATTCTTGCATTGTCTTCTGTGCCACCAGCCTGGTTATGGTGTGTACAGTATGAGAATTTGTGACTGGGTAGCTGAGTTAGGTTTTTTTTTTATGTAGGGATATAGTAATTTAGGAAAACTCCATGCTTTTCATAAACACACTTAATGATGTTTTGATGAGAACTTGCCTTCCTCCTCTTTCCCCTCTGTCTCTGCTGACCCCAAAGAAAGCTGTGATTTGCCAAGAGAAATGCAAAGAAAAAAAAAAAAAGAAGCAAATTTGTAGGTATGAGGGTGGCTGCTGCAATATTTTTTTTTTTTACTTTTAAAGCTGTTTCTAAGACCCTAGTCAATAAAATATCTAAATAAAACTGTCTCTGCTGTATTAGATACCAGTACTTCATACATGGAAGCTTCATTAGATCTTCTAATTAGATAATTAGCTAATATTAGATAATCATCTACTTCTTAGATAATTAGCAACTGCAAAAGCAAAACAATTGGATATTTGGATTATTTTTATATTGCTGCTATTCATATCACTCAAAGGCATTTTGGAGGATTTCATCTATACATCTGTTATTCTGAAATATAAGGGATAATGGTAGGAGCTATGTTAAAGAGTAGAAGAGTACTACACTTTCAGTCTATTATGTTTAATACATTTTATTTCAAACTTGAAGGCATTTTGGTGGTCCTTCACAAATTATAAAAGATATTTAGTATATAATTTCCAATATATGTAGGGTAAACCTTGGGATATATATATAACATGTGGCATAAAATAAAGGAAAGCTTTGTGGCTTTTTCTTACTAAGTTCTGCTTCTGGATTTGGAGCATACTGAACAGGATTTAAACCATTGCTTTCCTAACTCATTTTTTTGTTTGAAGAATGTAAAGGCATTTTGTACCTAAGTCAAAAGCACATCAGATTACAGAGGAGGATATTAAGGCTGTAGACATGACCTTTTTCTAACATAAAATACATGAAATCTCCAATAGATTCCAAGAAAATTTCCAGTTGCTGCCCTAGGTATAAAACTGTTACTAGAGGAGTAGCTGCTGAGGACAGTCGGGGTAATCCCAGGCTGCAGTACACATGTGGGTGTGAGGCAGTCACAGCTTCTGGAGATGCCTGCAAGCCTCTGCCCCTGCAGCTAGTAGCAGCTATCTGGTTTTCCTTGGAGTGTCTCTTGTAGCCCTCCCTGCTAGAGGACTCAAGACAGGCTACTACCCTTGAAAACAATCACAGTGGAGAAAACGGACCTTGATAAAGCAGATGGAAGCGTTCACAGGATTATTATTCATTCATGGGCAGCGTAGCTTCACGATTGAAATCAGGACCGACCGCCTTGTGGGGTCTGTGTATGAAAAGCATAAAAAGATGATCCTTAATAATGCTGCAGTTGAATACTGTAAATGTGACTCAGAAGAAAGGGAGGAGGAGGCCCAGCCAGGAATGGCTGATGTGTCTGGGAGTCATCTGTTGAGGAGGGCGTGTGGCAGCACCTGGGAGAAGCAGATGCTCAGAGAGCAGAGACCGCTCTGGGGCTTCCCTTTCTACGCACCCGACCAAGGTCAGAAAGTTAAGGCAAAGGTGGAGGGATGGAAGAGAAATACAGCATCTCTCTTCAGCTTCATGGTTTCAGGGCTTCATGGGACTCGTTATGCAGGTGAGCAGTGGCAACCAGAGCACAAAGGCAGTTGAGGCAAAAAGCAGTGACTTCTGAATATTGATGAACACTGTTCATTCAGCAGTTATCATACCCAGGTCCTGGTCCTTTCTGAGGGGTTCACTCCAAGGCGTCAATCCTAAACTTGTTTATGACAAAACTAAGACTCCTGGTAACAGCAAATGTCCTTGAAATTGTGCTGTAAATGCAGTACTGACTTCTGCCGTGGCTTGCCTACCAGCTCCTGTGTCCATTTCATATTACGGTTTGCTTAGCTGGAGTAGTCATTGCTACTTCTTATGCTGACATCATTTTTTTTCTTTTTAAAGTATCATCCAGATCTTGTGAAGATTCTGACCTCCTAAAACCAATAGATGATTAGTTATATATATTTATTTATTATTGCTAAATGTAAAAGAGTCATGAGAAAGGAGACATCATATTTCCTTTTATTCTGGTGGTTTCTCTTTCCTCACAGGAGACTTGTCACAACTTCAAATGTAATTGTCTAAGGGATTATGATTCTTTGCCCTCAGTCCCAAATTTTCTTTGTCCAGTCTTAGGTTTCCTTGCTTGCAGAGTGCTGTAGACAGTGGCGTGTCCATTTACTAGAGGTTTAAATAAGTGATAGTAAAATGCAAGTCAAACAATGCAGCCTGGTCTCGTTAAGGGTGTCCCTGCTCATTGCAGGGGGGCTGGACTAGATGACCTTTGGAGGTCCCTCCCGGCCCTAAACATTCTATGATTCTAAATTATTTTCAGAAGTTATGAAGGTGGCTGCTGCAATGTTGCTGTCACAGAAGGTCATATTTTTGGCTTAGTGTTGTATTTAGACAGATGCTGTCCACAAGTGTCATCTTAGGTTTGTTTTTCAAGTATCACTGTCTTGCTGGAGAAATAATTTCATGTATACTGGTTAGATCTGATGAGAAATTCTGTGAAATTTCAGTCCAAACGTGTGGTTTGTCCTATCAACATTTTTTGATCTACTGCATTGGTGGTTATATTTTATTACTAGGTTCCTCCTTGCTGTCTTTTCATTGTGGATTTGGTGTTCTCATCATCTTTGTCCAGATTTATAGATAGTATAATGAATTTCAGCCTTAAAAAATTAAAGTTGGCATCAGCTGAGTCTTGTTATATTACAGTTTGATCATCCCATGATCACTACCATCTCCTTTTTGCCTCATGGGGCAATAAAGATGCTCCAGTACTGAGGCTACTACTGCACAAAGAAAATAAAAGCCTTTAATCCAGCATGTGCTAGGAGTTAAAGTGAGTGGAAAATCAAATCTCATTGGGGAAAACAAGTGTAGTTACTGACCCAGATACATAGAAGAAAACTCTGCCTCTTTCTGTAAAACATCAGAGACCTGGACAACGAGGGAATATCTCTTCAGCATGTTATAGAGACAGCTTTGTTCATGAGAAGCTATCCTGGAATAGCCCCGGGTTATTCCTAGTGCTTCATACCTTTTGAAGAGGTAGAGTTCAGCCTAATTAAGTGCATCAGTAATAAGGCTGAGAAAGAAAATACTCATGACCTGCAGGAGTACAAATTTCATTGAATTTTCCTATCATATGGATAATACCTTTATACATTAAAAAAAATAATCACCACTCAACAAGTCAGGGGCTTCAGGGATAGAAGCACTTTTCTCATAACTTTGAAGGGAATTCATTGTGACCTGAGAAGCCTGGCTTTTAAAAAATCTTTATTTCCTAATGTTACTAAACAGTAAAACTCAAGACACATGTCCTGCACTAAAACATGCAGGGTGAATAAGCTACAACTTTTCTCTTTGACACTTTTTCAAGCAGTTCTAAAGCAGTGATGGCTTTTATGCTTCTAGTCTATAGAAGTGAATCAAAAGTCTTGAAAAAGAACTGTTTCCAAGAGCCTCTTTTGACAGATTAATCCTCTAACCAGACCCTACATGCACAATTTCCATGATGCTTCCCACTGCTAGGTGGGAGTCTGCCTCAGGAGTAAAAGTAGAATGTTTATAGAGTAAATGCTGGGAGGAAATACTGAAAGTGAGGAGAAAAGCTTGGGGAATCAAAAATTTATAATCTGTCTTGAAAAGGGGAGAGAAAGAAATAGTGCAAGTACAGATTCAGAAGTAGCTTTCAGAATTTGTCTGAGAGCAGAAGTCAGAACACCTGAAATGCAAGGGGAGAACATAACAAAGAAATCCAACCAGGTATTTCAGTTTTATGAAGGAGAATGTAGGTCAGGGGAAAAAAAAAGAAAAAGCTTCATTGAAAAGGTTACACTTTTAATGATGGGAGGGGTTTCTTATTTTTGCATAAAAAAGTTGTTAGAACCGTGGACACTATATGAGCCAACAAAAGGAAATTGGAAAGCTAGGGAATTCTCATACAAATACATAAGCTATTACTAAGGACTATAAAAAGGGAATTATTAAAAACCATGAACATATGCAAATAATGTAATTTGGATTATGTGATTTGAAATGGGGAATCAAATGTACCATAGTATTGAAAGCTTGTATTTGACAGGTCATTTGAAAACTAAGAAAGTATCAGAAATACAAATGTTATACTGGTTTTCACAGAAACACAGAATGCAGGGCTACCAAGATGATGAAGGGAGTGGAGCTCTACCTGTCTACTCAAAAAAGAGATGAATCTTTGAGGGTTTCAAAACACACTGAATCTGTTCTCTTAATGAAAATCTTCCCCTTCTTTTCATGCAAAGTGCCATTGAAAAAAACTATATTTTTTTAAGACAGACTTGCATGGCTCCCTATATGTATAAGCAGCTAAAGTCCCGATTTTCAGCACGCTTTTAAATTTTCTGAGCTGACCTGATTTTTTTTCTGTTGCCTTTCATGTATCTTCTCTGCAGGAACAGAGTAGGAAAGAGTATCCCCATTCTACCTCCAGTAGAGGGCTTAACTTCAGACAAAGCCTGTGTCTCTTCCTCTTTCCATAATCAAAACTATTAAATCCCAGTCTCAGGTAATTACAGAGGCATTCCAGTGAAGCCTGAGCAGGTATAACCAGTATTTACATGTCCAGCTGCTGTCTGGGAAGCATTCAGTGTCACGTTTTTAGTTTTGAAGGGTTTACATTTTGGGACTTAAATTTCTGTTTTCTTCTGTTCCACCTCATTTGTAATGCTTTTTTCAATTATTACTGTGTTAAACATTCTAAAAAATAGACTGTGTTGTCAGATTATGTTGTGAATTATGCTTATAGATTTTTCTGTCCCAGCTTAAAACTAAGGTTGCATCAATTCCTCATTGTCCTTGGCAGAAGCCTGCAGTGAGCTTTTCCAATTACTCTTTGATTTTTCTTGAACTTATCAGAAAATAAAGTCTGCCTAGAGCTGCTTTTCACCAAATAACTAAAGCAAAAGAAACTAAAATTGATATATACTGTATTAAAAGTCATCTTTTGACCCCAGCGAGTTAGAAACTGCCTTAGAAAACCATCCAACTGTAATTCTTTAAATAGAACACACATTGTTCTCCAAATTGCTGGTATATGTCTCATTAATACTTTCCAAAGGCAATTCTAGTGCTGATTTGGGTTCATCTCCAGGCTTGTCATAAAGCTGGATCTAAGTGTGACCTTCTAGCCTGGTTTTACTGCTTGCAATCAGATACTATTTCTCCAGGACTCACAGAAGGTGTTGCACAGCTTATTGAGCACTTTGGTTTTGTGAAACTTTGTGTGTGTGTGTGTGTGTGTGTGTGTGTGTGTGTGTGTGTTACAGCAGGGCAATGTGTTCTATTAGCACAGAACTGAAACTGTAATGCTGGAGAGTCTCAACACTCAGCAGGCTTCTTTATTATTCTGAACATGATCTTTCTATTTCTATGAGCTTTTTTGAACTGAAGATTTTATTAAAACTTACAGTTTATCATTAAAAAAATAATAATTCAGGAAGAGAATGGTAGGTAAAGTACTTGACTGATTTGATTGCCCTTCCCACTGGGTATCATTTTATATCTTCTATTTAACATATTTGATCAGGATTAAGTTTTAGAAGGATAGCTTCATGCCAGTATAGATTAAGCTCCAGCACTTTTTTCCTTACTGAGATATTCCCTAGAATTAAAACAGTTTTTAAACATTAAGATGTCTGTAAGCATTAAGATGTCTGTCCACTGATCCCTTCCACAAGAGCAGAAAATCTACTGAGCTTTCTGCTGTTGTCCTTACATCCTTGGTACTCAGGGAGCAGCTTTCTAGGAAGAATATTCTAGTGTCACAGCCCTCCTTAAAGTGGGCTCATTGCTGAGCTAGAAGCATGTAATGAGCAAGTAATGTACAGCCACCAGTCCCCTCTCTAACAGCTTGATTTGTAATGTTGTATAAAATCTGCCATAAAAAGCTTTCCCAATCTGTTTGCAGAAACTATTGTCTATGTAACGGGTATTTTGAGTGAATTTTTAGTAAATTTTGATTGTCACAAACAAGATGTTGTAAACACGTTCAAAAGGAACCTACTTGGGTTCTCTTTGATCTCTGTCAAAAAGTATACCTGCTATTCACAGACATTTTGCTTATATTTGACAGAAAAAAAAAAATGCTCAGGCAATCAGTTATTTCCAGTCTACAGAGCTGTCAATATAAATTGTTGTGTTTTTATGAAGTCTCTCCTGTAGGTGAGAATAAGCCTTTCAGAGATTAATTGGAACATCATTTAAGAAATTAACATTGTGCTTAAAATGCTAGCAAGATTTTGAAGTAAACAAAGAATATGTTATTTTCCCTTTGTACAATATGTTAGATTTATTCTTTGGCCAGGGTCTTTTTAAAAAATGAGGAAGGGGAACAGCTCATGAAACAGATTCCAGTGGATGGATCTGCCCATTTCCACACTGCAAATGTTTGTGTGGTCACCATGAAATCTGATTTATTTCTCCCTTTTTCATAAAAATATATTAGCATGAATATTTACTACTTTTTTTTTTACCTTTGCCTGAATATATATGCACATTTTTACTTGAGCTTGGAATGCTTAGTAGAATTCTGTTTTCAAAATATTTTATTAGCCAAAAAAGGTATTAAATAATGGAGAACATATTTACATTTGAATTTAAAACCTCCTTCCCCAGAATGTACTGTACGTATTGAAACCAGAGATCTGCTATCGAATTATCTCTATTTTCCTACACAATCAGCTGCTGCCCACGGGCCCTGGTAGCTGAAATGGGCAACTTGAAGCATAGAAACTGTCTACAGAAAAAAATTTGACTTTCAAAAGAAGTGGTAGGTGTATAAACAGCAATGCAGATAAAGGGGTGGGGGAGTCGTGCACGTAACGGGATTACAGTTTTTGCCAAGGTTCACATTTCCCTTATGCAACAGCGTTCCTGACAGGAATTCATTACCCATGAGAACATGATGAACAAGTGCTCTATGTTGAGAACTTAAAGGAAAGTGGGTGATGTTTAGAATGCCCCCATTATAACTTATATCTGATGTATTTCAAGCATGTGAATGTTCTGTGCACAGTTAGGTACCATGTAGGTGATATTCACTATCCATGGCTGTCTGCAGAGTTCAGGATGCTTTCGAGAGTAGAAGGGAAAAATGCCCAGTGACAATTTGCCAGCTCATCTCTGATGAAAGCCAGTTCCACCAGGCAGGTGGAAAATAAAGTGTAATCCACTCTTGGAAAAGGAAACAGCATTCTTAGCTTTTCCTTCAAAGGAGATCAAACACTTCCAGCTGGATCAGTGTCCTCACTGAGAGGATTTGGGGGTAATCTGTATTATGTCCTCTTGTTTTTCCCTCTTTATTTAGCAAAAAAAAAAATAATCAAAAAGTTGAACAGCACAAGCTGACTTTCGTGCAAGGTTATTGCAAGGTTATACGTTACTTCTGCTGCATTCCTCTTCAGCTCTCAGCTCTACCTATAGGGACCAGGGATTCTCCATCCAAAATATACTTCAAACAGCTGGAAACTCAGCAGGTTGCAGTGAACCCAGAAAAACTAAAGATAGCTATACCTCTTATATGTCTTTCATCAGTTTTAATTAATTTCCCCAGTGGAACAATTTCAAAGCTACTTCAGTAATTCAGGTGATATTTATAAGGCCTAAGAAAGTTGTACTTTGAAGGGATTCATTAATTATGGAGCATGACTTCATCAGTTTTTTTTCCTGATGTGCAATCAACATGCACATGTATCATGGCTTTAATTTTATGGTATGTTAGGCTGCTACACAGGCTTAAATAGTATGTGTCTAATGAATGCTCCCAGATTTCATCAATACACACGAGTCACTCCTCCTGGCACCTTTCTTTCATTATCAGTGCACCAATGTTGTTTAGGTTTGGTACATAACAAGCATTGGTTCTTCCTTCACACACAAATCATAACCTTAGCTCGTGATGGAGGTCTTGAAATAAAATCTAAGATTGCAGCCCCATGACCAAAGGCCAGCGAAGAAAACATGCAAGGCACTCCTGTTCTACGTCCACAGCCATATAAACTTGATTTGCCACAAAGCTGGTTAATTACTTTGATCATTGAAGGAGTTTAATGAGGAAAGTAAAAGAGCATTAAGGACATGGATAAGCTTGGGACATGCTGTGCATTTGATGCATGTTTTAGTCAAAACTGAATGCACGTGGCCTTTGCCAGATGAGCCACCTAGATGTAGGGCTGTAAGTCTTTGTGACAGATCTTAAACCTGTCAGGCCCTGGAGATACACACGGTGAAGACCATGAGAGTCCCCAAACCTGTCAGCATTAGCCAATAGTGGCAAAGGGCTGATGTGTTCAATAGACAACTCCTGGTGACACAGCTTCACCCTCCTCTGCTTGTAAAAATGCTCACAGGTCACAGCCTTGATCTCTTCCAATGGTTAAGTAGGGAAGCACTGCAGCTTTTTGTGGGCGTGCCCCAAAATCTCTGTGCAGTGCTTAGTGTTAAACTAAGTCAAACTGTGCAAAAGCTTTTTCTTGTCTCTACCACCAAGTTGTTATTTCTGTGATCAGCAAGCAGATATCTTGTTTAGCACAGCAACTTACATTGAGAAAAAAAAGTGCAACCTTTTTAACTACCACGCTAGAAATGTGAAATTGGACATCACTGGTTTTGACTAAGAAATTAACTGTGATGTGGCTTTACTCAGATTATTTGAATTAGAAGAGTAGATTGCTGGTATATTGCAATTTTTTGCTATCCCCATCATTTACAGTGACTTTACAAAATCAAGTTTTCCTGAAGGCAGAATCTTTCAATAGAATATTTCCACATGGTTTCAAATTTCTCCCATCTGACACTTCATAAAGTTGAGCAGTTTGGGCTTTTTCCCAGGACCATTATTTTGTAACTATGATGAATTCTTAGTACTTTTTAAAATATTTTCCTTGTTTTAAAATTGTATAAGGACAAGTTCAAGAAAAAAATTTCAGATCCTTGCTTTTATGGTATTCTTTGTAAAAAGCAGTATTGAAGAAAAGTACAGAAGCAGTAACACTCTTAAGTAACTCTTAAAGGTTTGGGAAATGCTGTATATTTTTAATATGTAAGCATAATAAGCTTTTATATCACCATTACACCCTGTTACACTGTTACATTACATTACATTACCCTGATATACACCTTAGTCATCTAAGGCACCTCAGGTGCTTCTGGGTACACTCTGTCCTCTGTAGGTCAGTTGTCCTCTCCTATGAAATATCCCTGTGAATACTGACTAGCTCAAATCATCCCATGATTACTTCTCAAAACCTCTTATTTTAGGTTCTAAGATGTTAGTTGTATCTTAAATGTTTTAGAAAGAATTTCCGCCAAAAACAGTCAGAGCACTTGTTTATTTCAAATTTACATGCTTTCTGATGGTTTATTGTTGATAGATGAAGCTAAGTGTTCGCCTTGATTAACCTATTCTTAGTGAGACAAGAGACATGATTTTCCTATGTCATCTTTACTTCATTTTTCCTTATCTTGAATAAGAACAGGTGATACATTCATAGCTAGTGAAATATGCACAAAGGCAGGTACTAAACATGAGAAAAGCAATTCACATGTAATTTTTCATGCAAAATTGGGGAAAAAAATGCAAAGCAGTAATCGGACTTTTATGTAGTTAGCAAGGTTAAGTTGTAGCAATTCCCAGTTTCAGTTAGTACCGGTTAGGTACTTAAAAAATCCATCTAGGAGTAAAGGTAAAGCATATTGCTTTAGAACTTAAAGTAATCCTAGATGACCTTGCATTTCAGGATGAGAATTGTGCTACAGTGATAAGAAAATGAAGGGAAAATAATCTTGTTTCTGACTACTTCGAGGTTCTCACGTCTCCTTCCAAAGCATCTGAGGTTGCTGGAGGCAGAAAACTCCAGTGAGCCATCAGTCTGACAAGATACTGCATTTTGTCTGTTCCTTTCAACTGTTTTTATATTTTCCTTGCAGAAATACCAGAGCTGTATAAAATAACACTGCATATCATTCATTTTGAAGCTTGTCAGTATTTCCAATTAAATGACCTGCTTTTGCAATAGCCTTCTATGATACTGCAGTTTGGCTGGCAGATCAAATCCACGAGGGAGCTTTGTGCACTGGCAATGAGAGAGATGAGCAGGACATAAGCATTGCCAATATGGAAATACAGGATTTGGCATATGATTTGTTTGTAAATCACCTCCACAGCAACATTTCCTCCCCTGTGCCAAATTACAGTGGAATTAACTTCTCCTGCCATTATATTCAACCCAACCATGATCTGGTAATAAAAATAGTAGGCTTTAGGTTAGTGTCACAAGGCATTTTCCCTGTGTTAAGGGAATGTTGAAAGTTTTTACATTGAAAAACCTTCATGTACCTTCATGTTTTACAATGTTTGTGTTACAAAGGTAAAACTTTTCAGAACCCTAATACATTATATATTAGGTACTTTGTGCAATCTGATCTAGTGAAAGATGTCCCTGCCTGTGGCAAAAGGGTTGGACTGCACGATGTTTAAAGGTCCCAAAGCATTCCATGATTCTATGACTCTATAATTTTGTTGCTGTGTCCAATAAATACAGTTAACAAATGTGCACAAAGGGATGCTGGTAACTTTGGGCAAAATATTGTTATCGTGATGGTTATTTTAGGAAAAAAATACTTTTTGTGTTTGCACTATTACAGTTGATCATCTGCAGATAGAAAAGATAGAAAGACAAAGGGATTGGGGCAAAGGGGATAGTGAACTCCTTTGTACTGATTTCAGCTGTGATGACAAACTATTGTTTGGAGCGTGAAGCAAACATTAGTAAGACAGTTAGATAAAAGCCTGTGGGACAGGGAAAGTAGCCAAGTATCAGAAGAGAGGGGGGGGAAAAAATGTATTTTGAGGAAGAGTTGAAAATTACTAAGGTTCAGAGCATGTTCCTTAGAATAAATCACATTGAAATCTGAAACACTGTGTCCCCACTACACTGTTTAACATTGCTGCTTGAGGCTACTTTCAGGGCTGAGAAACTCAGACATCTAGTCAACATTATGCTTTGTCTGAGTCCCATGGTAATAACTCTCTTTTGTAACCAAAGAAAACCAGCAGTTTGTTGGCTGCTGCCCTGTAATAACTGTGCCCGATCTGAAAGAAGAGTGGAGCTCTGGTTTCTGTTTGTAAATAGCACCTTTATTGTTACCAAGAGAAAGCAAAGAAAGAAGGGTGCTCCTTGCACACCTTACTGTCTGAAAAACCTGCATCTCAAGGGCCAGTGCTGTTTCCCAGTAATAGCAGCAATGAGAAGGTTCAGTGAGAGCAGAGATTGGGATCATATGAGACTCCCTGCTTGAACTGGCTGGCTAAGCTTACATTAAAACAGTTAAAAGTTACCCTTCATTCTGCAGGTAAAAGAAAGTTCCTGATAATCAACTTTCCATTGCTTTTCTATAGCCTTGTAGTAATGTTTATCTTCTGCATGTACAGAATTAGCCAGTCCATGCATTAAACAAGTATATGGCAGGCAGGAATCTTCTTCTTTGGGCAGGAAACAGAGCAGTTGAAAAAGTGATTAAATTAATTGGAAGTTCTTACAGGAAGACTATACTTGCCTGCATCTGTAGGTTAGCTGTGGTGGGGTAAAGTGCACCATCTTCACGGCCACGATGGTACAAACTGAGCTAGGGAGTTCTGTAGTAACATGCAGACTCTATGCAGTGTCTCTGGCCATTTAGTCCCCAAGAGCCAAGTCTAGATCTGTTGCACCTGGAGAAGAGCAGAGTGGATCTTCCCCTAGAGGAACCCACCAGCCTGGTGCTGCGGAGGCGTGGGGAGGTTTGGCAGCAGCAGTTAGCAAGCCCTTCACAAGACTTTTCTCCAGTGTCTCTTCCCCTGAAGGCCAGTACTCCCAACTTTCTGCAGAGTGACTCCTGTCCCTTCACACTACTTGATCTGCAGGGATTCAAGTGCCAACAGAGAAGCAGTATGGGATGTCTCAGCAACAGCCTCTCCAGTCTCAGAGGATTCTATGGGCAGTCTTCAAGAGGCCACAAAATTAGCATCCTCCTCTTCCCTGGGCAGGGCTAGGAAGGTTTGTCTAGTGACTTGGTGCAGGAATGGCAGCAAGCAGAGAAAAACGAGGGCAGTGTTCCGTGTCAGTTGTGAAGCACGTCAGCATCCCTTCTGCAGCTAAGGGAGATGCTGCTGTCTGCAGGAGCCAGAAGGAATGTTTTGTGACAGGTGTGTAGCCAGGAGAGGATTTCCCCTTTTAGCTGTCTCTTGTCCTCCTACCAACAGTTCCCTGGGGAACAGAAAGAGACTTTCAGTTAAGACAACCCCTGGCACTTCTGTTACTGCATGGTGTTAAGAATGATAGCTTACATAATCTTATAGCCTCATTTCATTTTAGCAGTATTTAATGAGAGAAGAGATGGCTGAACAAAGCAATTTCAAATACNTTTGTAGAAAACCCAAAATATAAAGAAAGGAAGGAAGTCTATGATGTAAAAAATGTCATATAACCATGAAAATTCCTTTAGGATGCAACAAGGAGATTTATAGGGCTGGTAGATGGAAGAGTATAAAAGCAAGATTGATTAGCTTTGCTGGTGTTCACTTATAGCATAAGTCATATGGCTAGAGGCTTTCTCTAAATTGCATCTACCTCCTGGTCTTTCTCTTCTGTCCCATATATTTTGGGTCTTCTATAAAATGAGAAAATACACCCTGATCTCCCTATCTCCATATCTGTCTGGATACAGATTGTACATTTTTATGTCAATTCTTTCTCTGTACATTAATTTTAATTACTGTTTCTTCCATTAAAGTTTGGTCTAAAGCAGCACAAGTCTGGAAGTATGCAACACCCTTTTTCATCCAGAATGTTGTCAAGAAAATGGGATTTTTTAAGGAATGTCTCTGTTTCTGCAACCATTCCCATGAATGGATGGAAGAGCATCTGATGAAATGTGTCTCAGAAAATTTGCTGTTGAGCTACAGAGGTCCTTAGAGTTTGTTTAGCTCTTTGTCTTGGCTCCCAGTCTTTCTGAACACTCTCTTGCAAGAGCTCTCTCACAAGATTTCCAATTGGACTAGAAATGATCTATCCTGTCAAATGTTGACAAGGTCACTTCTAATCTTAGTTAGAAAATTGAGGTTGTAGTACAGAGGGCTGAAAAATAATGGGGTGAAAATCTGTTCAAACTGTTCCAACCATTTCCTACATCGATTCTTNGGCAGGAATCTTCTTCTTTGGGCAGGAAACAGAGCAGTTGAAAAAGTGATTAAATTAATTGGAAGTTCTTACAGGAAGACTATACTTGCCTGCATCTGTAGGTTAGCTGTGGTGGGGTAAAGTGCACCATCTTCACGGCCACGATGGTACAAACTGAGCTAGGGAGTTCTGTAGTAACATGCAGACTCTATGCAGTGTCTCTGGCCATTTAGTCCCCAAGAGCCAAGTCTAGATCTGTTGCACCTGGAGAAGAGCAGAGTGGATCTTCCCCTAGAGGAACCCACCAGCCTGGTGCTGCGGAGGCGTGGGGAGGTTTGGCAGCAGCAGTTAGCAAGCCCTTCACAAGACTTTTCTCCAGTGTCTCTTCCCCTGAAGGCCAGTACTCCCAACTTTCTGCAGAGTGACTCCTGTCCCTTCACACTACTTGATCTGCAGGGATTCAAGTGCCAACAGAGAAGCAGTATGGGATGTCTCAGCAACAGCCTCTCCAGTCTCAGAGGATTCTATGGGCAGTCTTCAAGAGGCCACAAAATTAGCATCCTCCTCTTCCCTGGGCAGGGCTAGGAAGGTTTGTCTAGTGACTTGGTGCAGGAATGGCAGCAAGCAGAGAAAAACGAGGGCAGTGTTCCGTGTCAGTTGTGAAGCACGTCAGCATCCCTTCTGCAGCTAAGGGAGATGCTGCTGTCTGCAGGAGCCAGAAGGAATGTTTTGTGACAGGTGTGTAGCCAGGAGAGGATTTCCCCTTTTAGCTGTCTCTTGTCCTCCTACCAACAGTTCCCTGGGGAACAGAAAGAGACTTTCAGTTAAGACAACCCCTGGCACTTCTGTTACTGCATGGTGTTAAGAATGATAGCTTACATAATCTTATAGCCTCATTTCATTTTAGCAGTATTTAATGAGAGAAGAGATGGCTGAACAAAGCAATTTCAAATACTATTCAACAAGCAGCTCTTTCTGTATGAAACATTAACAATAGCTGTCATCTTTGTACAAAAAAAAAAAAAAAAGACTTCCAATTGCTTCATTGCTAAGAGAAAATCCAAATGCAGCTGAGAGCCTCACAAACAAATTCTTTTTAATACCATTATGGATAAGGAAAATGTGTGACCCAGACCTTCATTTAATGTTTTACTAGCCTTGAAAATTAATTTGAGTTTGTGTTCAATTTTCTGGGAAGTTTCTACTTTATAGCTGTGCAATTTGGGCACAGAATTGAACAGAATTGTGAACTGGCCTTTTCTCTCCACTTTTTTCACGTTGTAAAGATAGGAAAAAAGAGAGGAGATGACATGTAATTAATGTAAAATATAAAGAAAGGAAGGAAGTCTATGATGTAAAAAATGTCATATAACCATGAAAATTCCTTTAGGATGCAACAAGGAGATTTATAGGGCTGGTAGATGGAAGAGTATAAAAGCAAGATTGATTAGCTTTGCTGGTGTTCACTTATAGCATAAGTCATATGGCTAGAGGCTTTCTCTAAATTGCATCTACCTCCTGGTCTTTCTCTTCTGTCCCATATATTTTGGGTCTTCTATAAAATGAGAAAATACACCCTGATCTCCCTATCTCCATATCTGTCTGGATACAGATTGTACATTTTTATGTGAATTCTTTCTCTGTACATTAATTTTAATTACTGTTTCTTCCATTAAAGTTTGGTCTAAAGCAGCACAAGTCTGGAAGTATGCAACACCCTTTTTCATCCAGAATGTTGTCAAGAAAATGGGATTTTTTAAGGAATGTCTCTGTTTCTGCAACCATTCCCATGAATGGATGGAAGAGCATCTGATGAAATGTGTCTCAGAAAATTTGCTGTTGAGCTACAGAGGTCCTTAGAGTTTGTTTAGCTCTTTGTCTTGGCTCCCAGTCTTTCTGAACACTCTCTTGCAAGAGCTCTCTCACAAGATTTCCAATTGGACTAGAAATGATCTATCCTGTCAAATGTTGACAAGGTCACTTCTAATCTTAGTTAGAAAATTGAGGTTGTAGTACAGAGGGCTGAAAAATAATGGGGTGAAAATCTGTTCAAACTGTTCCAACCATTTCCTACATCGATTCTTAACTTACTGCAAGGTGCTCAGGGGGTTGCAGAGCTATCCAGTCACTCTCTTATTAACAGAAAAGACCCATGTGCACAGGTTTCCTATCAACTATTTCATGTGTTAAAGGGAAATTCTGGCCAATAAATACTGTCTGTATAACATAGTGCTAATACATCTAGAGATTAACAGAAGTACCAGGGACTTGCTCTGCACAGCTGTACAGCTGGGTTTTCTTACAGTGCTACCTTTCTAACAGTATTTAATTAAAAGAAAGAGAACACATAACAGTTATTTGTCTTACACATTACTTGTCTTTCTTAAAACTGGGTGTTGTGGTGCTGCACATGTAGGTTTGCAGGAATAATGGTGCAGGTCGTATTGATCTGTCCCAGAAGGAGGTGAAAAAATTAATAATGTCCTTTCATGTTCACATGCCTGTGGATAGCAACCTGGGCTGCAGATGAGAAACATGAAAATTATGGGACAATCCATCCCACAGCCTCAGGTATTTCCCAAGTACAGATTATAATTCTTTTTTTTCCTGACCTAGTTGTAGGAGGAGATGGTGAAAATCAATGCAGTCGATGACCTTAAAGCTGGAATATTAAAATAGTGTGGAAAGGTCTAATTACCATAAAGGTCACAGATTAAATATTTTGTTGCAATTCTTTTCTTTCCAGAAGCTGAATCCAAATGCAACACAGCTATCAAAATTGCTCAGTGAAGTTCAGAAATGTTTCCAGATGTTTACTTTGTTGGGTCAATGTCAGTAAAACTCATATTTCTTTAAATAAGAGAATTCTAGCTGAATTTTTAACAACTGTGTAAAATAAGGTTAATGTATATTTAATAAAGCACTTGCTTAAAGTTAAAAGTAGGAAAATACTTCAAGGAGGTATGAAAACTATCACCAGTATTCACCCAACTTCAGAGAGATAAGTAAAACAAGAAATTTAACATTTTATGGAAAGCTGATTTAAGAGTAATACAGCTCCTACAAATGGAACTACAATTTGATTCATTTCCAAATGCTTTATATGGAGAAAATTTTACCAAAAGAATCTATTTTATATTAAATATAAATTTTTTTACTCAAAAAATTTTTATTTCAGGACCTTCTATAATTCTAGATAAATTAGCTCAAAATACCAAATTTAAATAGGAAAAAAAATTATTTTAAATGTTTGAAGCATGACATTTCAAATGAAACATCAAAAATTCCATGGGACATGCATTTTTCTTGTTTCTGATTGTTAAAAATTCAGATTGATTCTTTTTTCCATTTTGTGTAAAATAGAAGTCATAAAGTCTCAGGCTGTTACTGAGACTCTTGTGGTCAAGAGTAGGTGAAATAAAAATTTCTGGGCTTTTGGCATCAGAGCACTGAGCAGTGATGTTTCCTCACTCTACACCTCAGCTTTCTGCTTCTTTTCCTTCCACCAGAGACAGTTTCAGGCTGAACATAGACTTTGCCACAACCATGTGATTTCTTGATAGTCTTGCTCACCAGGTGATCACAGTAAATGGGATACATGGTTCTGTCACAGCAATTTTACACTGAAATAACTCCGCTGGTTTTGTTTTGGTTGGAGATTTAGCTGCAGCATCACTCAGACAGCATGAAATTTGTTTACTAACCAGATGTTTCCCTTTATCCATGTGTTTGGTTGGAATGTTGACTTTGCACCATCCAGTCAGAATGGGGGAGCTTGTTGACAGAGGTTTGTGTTTCCACAGGCAGCTTCCTAAGCTCCAGCAAGGTGTTCTCTGCAGAAGGGTCTGGGCTTCTTTCCCCATAGGCAGCTGTTACAAGCTGACCCTAACTTCCAGCACTTGGCTGACCATGCCAAATGTCTGATGTGTTTCAGATATCAACATGGCAGGAGAACCAAAACCAAGGGACCAAAACCCTTTGTGTGGCCAAATCTTTACCAGCACCTCATTTTCTGGAAGTTGCCAGGAGTGTCCTGAGCCCTGGGAGCAGTGCCCAGAGCAAGGGCACAGCACAGGACACGTGTGTCCCCTCCCGGGGGGGTGACACAGGGCAGGGCAGCTTCTCCACAAAGCATCCAGGGACCAGTGCACAGCATCTTTTATTCCAAAGCTGTAAAAATAACCTCTAAACCATTTTGGAGTTTGGCTGCAGCAGATGGATCCAGATGGATGTTGGCAGCGGGGAGGGGGCAATGAGGTGCCAACCCCCCCTGCGTGTGGCTGTGGTGACATGGCTGGTTCCAGCAGCAGGGCTGAGACTGCAGGAGAGCTGGAGAGTTCTGAGGGGTTGGCTGAGGAAGAAACCACCCACGAGGTGAGGAAGGGCGAGCTCTGCCAACGCCTGTGCCCTTCCTGCTGCTTTTCATGGGGGGCTCCACTCTTGGTCACCACAGAGCCCCCCAAAGCACGTGGAGATGATGTCCCACCACAGACACCCCGCCAGGCAGAGGGATGACGTGGGTGGGGGTACAAGTACCAGTCTGTGTCTGGAGAGGGAAGGTCTGAGCACTCCCCAGGAGGCATGGCACAGGCTACTGGATTGGCCATCCCACCC
>VYZU01035868.1:3885-38471 GCA_013401355.1 Ceyx cyanopectus
ATTAGAATTTCTATAAGGTGGCAGTTCTTTACAGAGAGAAGAACTTGCTTCTGCACAGCTATGTCAATGTTTTAGTTGAAAAGAAGTTTTACTAGCTTAAAACATTCAGGGTCACCATCAATTTTCACATTAATATTGGTCAACCAAAGCCTGACACTACTGCTTTGGGTATTTAGTAATAGATTAAATGAGGACTTAAAAATATTGTCGCTATAAGATTTTTCAGCTGCCTAATTTAAAGCAATGTATTCACTCTTCTGTGCCCCATTCCTCAAATAATCAGTCTCTTCATTCTGTTTGATATTTGAGTGGAATAATAATAATGTCCATTATTTGGGCCATTTATTAATGCAGCCTTCAGTGAGGAGTAACTGTGATGATTTCTATTCCCTAGTAAGGTGTTAAGATGAATGAGAAAACTATCTGTTTAATTGCTGCTTCAGTGCCAAACTCTAGAACAACAAAGCCTTTGACAGGTCTTAATTTAGTTGAGGGGAATGGTTGGTACTGCTGCACGGTTTAAGAGACTTGACATCCTTGGATAAAATGTGTCCAAAAGCAGCCTACTGTGGAATAGTCAGATCAGAGTAACTTGTGGGGTACAGCAACTGACTGAAAATCATCTTTTAGAAGGAGAAATGGGGTGCCATCCATACATTGGCACAACTCTTATGGAGAGCAGAATTTGGACACAGAGAGCCAAGACCCTAAGCAACAGAAGTGTTTCCCATTGAGGAATACTGTTGAGGGAGCTTCTTTTGTGTTTGGACCTCCTATGATACTGTGAACTGTAAAGCCTCTCTGTTCATTCTGGGTCTGACTGACACTGACCTGTGGACAGGAATCTTGCTTAAGATTGCAGGAAGAAAAGCAGGACTGGATCTTCAGTCAATAAAGTTGGCTTGTTTCCAACAATTTGTCTTGTCTACGTTGAATTTTCATGTCACAGCTTTAGTTACTAGACTATTGTTTTATTTAGCAGGCTCTGGGGCCAGTTCCCCATTAACATCTCCATCATCTCCCACCCCACCCTCTACAGCAGGTAAGTTCAAGAGTTATTACAGTGTATGTCTTTTTCTTTGCTTTTTATACCTGTTTTTCCCAAGGATGGTTAAGGGGATGGTGGTTTTCAAGAGTGGAACACAGAGATGACATTTATCTTGTGTCAGCCTGAGTGTGGGCATGTGGCTTCTTTTGAGGGCCATAGAGACCCTTTTAATACTGTTCAATACTGTTCTTTTTATATTTAATAGCCTTTCTTGGGATAGATGTGATAATGATTTACCCACAGAGTACAAGTGCTTGCTTACTCCAGTCCTATCAACACTGGTACTTGCTAGGCATTTTCTGGGCCTCACATTGCAGTATGGATTTGTTCTGATGCTAATGGTCTGTGTACTCTGAAATACTGTTTGTTGATCCCTTGGTTCCTGTGTATTGTCTCTTTACACCTGTACTGCTGTGATGTAGTTTCAGGAATTTTGGGTGTGACAAATTCACTGGTATAGGCTGCATAAATCCTGCCAGTTCTGCTATAGCCCATTGATGACAGCAGTAGAACTGTTAGAAATAAGCCAGAGACTGATTTAGGTTAAAAATAATATATTATTTTTGGCCTGTTCTGTTTTCCTATTTTTTGGGTAGCTGTGCAGACACTTTTGCTAATATTTAGGATGGGTGGTGAGAAGTTGTGAAGAATCTGCTTGAGTGGGCAATAAAATTGCTCATGGAAGTTTGGTTACAAATGTGAATACTGAGTGGTAGTGGATGTGCTTCAGTATGAAAGGCTGGAAGAGGAGCACTGGCAAACATTAGCAGCAGAGGTGTTAATGGAACACATTTCTAGAGAAGCAGTCCAAAACATCACCATTTGTTACGGTGATTCATGCCATGGGATTTGTAGTCCTGGGAACTTTCAGCAACTCCTTAACTAAAGCAATGCAGTCAAATCTGTGTTTGCTGTGGATGGGCTCTGGAAGGACACTGCAGGCAGTGTGACTTAATTCAAATCAGTCATGCTGAAATTCAAATTAGTCATTTCTCCTTCAAGTTGAGGGTATACTGAAGTGTATATTTTATGAACTAATTTCTCTCAGTTAATCTAACCAAGAAAATTACTGTTATTGTGTTGTATAATAACAGTGCTGTTCTTAAATGTGATACACAAGGAAGAACTTTTTCTCAGTGAGGGTGACAGAGCTCTGGAACAGGCTGCCCAGGGGGATTGTGGAGTCTCCATCTCTGGAGACACTTAAGACCCGCCTGGATCTGTTCCTGGGTGACTTGGTCTAGGTGATCCTGCTCAGGCAGGGGGAGTTGGACTAGATGATCTTCTAGGTCCCTTCCAACCCCTAATATCTGTGAATATCTGTGATTCATAGTTGGAGGGTGTATGTCAAGGTCTGTATGCTTTAATAAGGAAGTAGCTGAAAATGCAGAAGATCACCTTATGCCTGTCCAAAATGGACAGATATTTAGAAAACTTTTTTTTCTGCAATAAAATAACTTTTTATTTACATTTTAACTCAAACTTTTTGGATCTTGGTTGAAACTTTTATCAAGTTTTGAGTATGTGATGCAGGCATCTGCACATAGATGTGTAGATGTGGCTGAAATGGCTAAAAATGGCTCAAGTTTGGGCTCAAAATGCAGCTCGGTGGTCCAGACCACACTGTCACAGTGTGTCAGTCATCTTGCTGCCAGTGTGCTCCTGACAACTGGTGGTGATCACCCCTGTTTCACATTGGGAAGCACTTTAGTATGCTGATGGATTTGATCCTTTAGATCAGTGTCAAGGCAAGTGTCATCACTTCAGCAATGCTTTTGTGAATTGAATTTATATGAGAGACTTCAGATATTATTTCTGAGAGAAAGCTGGCGTGCCTATTTTTCACCAGCAATGTTGAAGCTTTAAAGACTTATGCTATTACTGTTTTGATGGAAGACTCATTGGCCCCATGGTAGGACTTTCTTTGTGATGAGTGAAGCATCCATAGCTTGTATCTCTTTTTCTGTGTACCAAGGATATTTACCTCTAAACCAAATTGCTTGTGGGTACCTCTGTGACGAGATTACTCTGAAAAGGCAAATGAGGCTTTCGGTCTCTCTGGTGTTGTTAAACTCATGGCATCTTAATGCATCTTGCTGATACAATGCCATGGCAAAATGAAGGCTGCATGGCAAAGTGTGCCCAGCAGAAGCTCTTGCCCTTTGTTCTGCCCTGATAACCAACCAAATCAATGTAGTGTGTGGGTATGTGCAGAGCCAGAGACCAAAGGGGAATGGGCCCCATGCTGACATGCTCTGGGGAAGGAACCCCATTCAGGGGGGTTTCTCATGCGTTGTGAGGTGCTCTGTCTCTGGACAAAGGCAAAACCTACTGAAAAATGAAATAATTGCTTCATAATAATTGCATCAACCTTCAGATGGCTTCATAATGACAGCTGCAGCTGTAGGATTGGATGTGTGACCTGCTTTGAGGGGACTTTTTTCATTGACTAGAATCTTTTGAGCTGGTTTTGTTGCAGGTATGTGGCTAAATAACATCTTTGAAGTACATTGTTTTGATTGTGGCAAGTCATTCTGCTACAACTTCCCCTGGTTTTGACTTCCTCCCTGAAATATTTATCTCTTTTTTTTTTTTTTTCCACTTGTACAATTCTTTATTTCTTTGAAAATCTGCTCTCTTTCTCTGTGGCTTTGAGCTGTGGCAAGCATCAGGAGGGATGCAGAACACTGTGGTATGGGTTATTTAAGATGTCTCTGCATCTTCTTTAAATCCAATATGGCCATAAAATTCCAGCAAACTCTTGCAATAAAGGGAAGTTTGGAGGGTGCCATTTTTACTTCCCTCCAGGGGAGCAAATTTTTTTGCTTCCTTGCAGGAATACATTTTAAAAGTTATACTTAACTTTAGCTGTCTTTTTCTGTGATGTTTTTTTCTGAATCCCTCAGTATGACATATGTTTTTGTAGACACCCATATGGTACATCTTTTCTGCCTTCACCTTTCTGTAAGACAATTTGAATGCTGTAGAAAGGGCTTTTCTTTGGGTGTCTCTGACATATGCAGCCCAAGTGTAAATATGGGATTTAACACAACAGAAAGTGCTCCTTAAGCTGAATGGATTTTGTCTCCTATGGCTGATCTTTCTGCAGATCTCTTGCTAAATCCCTCTAAATGCACTTTAATCCTGTAAATCTTGAGTTATGGTCTGTGCAACTGAAAGCATATGTGTTGTATTGCATTCTGTGTATGTCCAATACAGTCTGATTCTATGATTGTATTAGTTCATCGAATGTAATAATGCTTATAGCATGGAAAATTACATGTGTTTTTATTCAGGATCAGGCAATATGTTGTATATATAATATGAAACAGTCAACCTGCTACCCTCCTATTTGTCAGTGAATAAGAATATTTTTATACTAACTTTTCAGATAACAGTATCTGTTTTTCTCACTTTGACACGAGAACCAGATGATTAACTTGTGTCCTCTCTCTTTCTCTGCTGTCTTCAATAGAGCATGCATCATTTTGAACGTGAATTTTCAGAAAAGTAAGCTAATGCTGATTTATCTCTTTAAAGATGCTCTGTTTCTGTATGGGAAAGTTGAATGCAAATATTGAACTTGCCTTAGTATTGGGAGGGAATAGAAGAAAAAGATCTGAACATCCTTATGGATTATTTTAATGAAATACAGCATCTTTAAAAGCACTATCACTAAAATTATTTTCTTTGTTTGCACTCCATTCTCAGCCAAGTTTTTAATGCTGTTTGCACAATTATTGTCACTTTAAATTCATAATTAAGTTTTTGTCTCAATTCAGGCATCAAGTTTACAGCATCTGATTTACTTCCTATTCCTTTTAACACACTCTTTTAACAAAAATGTCCCTGTAAAAAACCCTTGGTAAGTTCTTGTTTGAGTGTTTTATTCTTAAAACTGCATGAATGAGTAAAATGTGTGTTTGCAGGCAACTTCTTCATACTTGTGTATTGGAAAGGTCAAGTGATAACTGAGCACTTGTCTCAAATGTTTGTTTTTTTTCTAGTAAATATAGGAAAATATTTCACTGTTGTGCAGAACAGTTTAGTCCATAGATGTAACTGTGTCCGAGTATGCAATGTGAACTAATATTTCCTTTGCATCACTCGTGTCAAAAAGGGAGGGACAGCTTGATTTTGATTGAATAATCAATGGTTTTAAAGGTTTTTCAGAATTGTGCTTTTAATTGATTCCAAATGTAATGCTAATAGCTAGACAGATGCCATTCTAAAACCTGTGTGTAACCTGAGTTTTAAGGCAGGGCTCAGGTTAAGAGTTATTGTAGTCTGTAATCAGTCTCCAGAGTTTAATTGTATGATGGTGTCAGCAGCTCCATTTCACTAATAGAGGCCTCTCCCTCTATTTCCCTGTCTTTTCTACTCCTATTGTAAAATAACCAGACCAAAAAATTAAGATAATGCATGGAAACTTTGCCTAATAATACTTAATGGTCCAAGTGTTTTTTGCTACCCTCTCTGTGAAATGTGTGCCTTCTTTCACTGCCTGTTACCATTGTATTTGTATTCCAGAGAGTCCTGGCTGCTCTTTTCATGGTCATTCCCTATTGTATCTTGTAAAACTTCTTGCATCGCCTCTTCAACCTTACCTTGCAATTCCAGCCAAAAAGATTGTCTTTGTTCTCTGCAATTCTAGCATCTCTTTGAAGCCACTTAATTTATGATTAGCTGGTCTTGGCTGTCTTACAGAAGTTATCTGATCAGTGTGGTGACAGCGTCTGTACGCCTGTCCTTCTGACCACTGTAACCACGAGAGGCTACTTGAGATGTTCTTGGTCGACTTCTTGTGGCAAGGTGTCAAGTTTTGCTTGGCTGTCAGTCACNTCAGGGGGGTTTCTCATGCGTTGTGAGGTGCTCTGTCTCTGGACAAAGGCAAAACCTACTGAAAAATGAAATAATTGCTTCATAATAATTGCATCAACCTTCAGATGGCTTCATAATGACAGCTGCAGCTGTAGGATTGGATGTGTGACCTGCTTTGAGGGGACTTTTTTCATTGACTAGAATCTTTTGAGCTGGTTTTGTTGCAGGTATGTGGCTAAATAACATCTTTGAAGTACATTGTTTTGATTGTGGCAAGTCATTCTGCTACAACTTCCCCTGGTTTTGACTTCCTCCCTGAAATATTTATCTCTTTTTTTTTTTTTTTCCACTTGTACAATTCTTTATTTCTTTGAAAATCTGCTCTCTTTCTCTGTGGCTTTGAGCTGTGGCAAGCATCAGGAGGGATGCAGAACACTGTGGTATGGGTTATTTAAGATGTCTCTGCATCTTCTTTAAATCCAATATGGCCATAAAATTCCAGCAAACTCTTGCAATAAAGGGAAGTTTGGAGGGTGCCATTTTTACTTCCCTCCAGGGGAGCAAATTTTTTTGCTTCCTTGCAGGAATACATTTTAAAAGTTATACTTAACTTTAGCTGTCTTTTTCTGTGATGTTTTTTTCTGAATCCCTCAGTATGACATATGTTTTTGTAGACACCCATATGGTACATCTTTTCTGCCTTCACCTTTCTGTAAGACAATTTGAATGCTGTAGAAAGGGCTTTTCTTTGGGTGTCTCTGACATATGCAGCCCAAGTGTAAATATGGGATTTAACACAACAGAAAGTGCTCCTTAAGCTGAATGGATTTTGTCTCCTATGGCTGATCTTTCTGCAGATCTCTTGCTAAATCCCTCTAAATGCACTTTAATCCTGTAAATCTTGAGTTATGGTCTGTGCAACTGAAAGCATATGTGTTGTATTGCATTCTGTGTATGTCCAATACAGTCTGATTCTATGATTGTATTAGTTCATCGAATGTAATAATGCTTATAGCATGGAAAATTACATGTGTTTTTATTCAGGATCAGGCAATATGTTGTATATATAATATGAAACAGTCAACCTGCTACCCTCCTATTTGTCAGTGAATAAGAATATTTTTATACTAACTTTTCAGATAACAGTATCTGTTTTTCTCACTTTGACACGAGAACCAGATGATTAACTTGTGTCCTCTCTCTTTCTCTGCTGTCTTCAATAGAGCATGCATCATTTTGAACGTGAATTTTCAGAAAAGTAAGCTAATGCTGATTTATCTCTTTAAAGATGCTCTGTTTCTGTATGGGAAAGTTGAATGCAAATATTGAACTTGCCTTAGTATTGGGAGGGAATAGAAGAAAAAGATCTGAACATCCTTATGGATTATTTTAATGAAATACAGCATCTTTAAAAGCACTATCACTAAAATTATTTTCTTTGTTTGCACTCCATTCTCAGCCAAGTTTTTAATGCTGTTTGCACAATTATTGTCACTTTAAATTCATAATTAAGTTTTTGTCTCAATTCAGGCATCAAGTTTACAGCATCTGATTTACTTCCTATTCCTTTTAACACACTCTTTTAACAAAAATGTCCCTGTAAAAAACCCTTGGTAAGTTCTTGTTTGAGTGTTTTATTCTTAAAACTGCATGAATGAGTAAAATGTGTGTTTGCAGGCAACTTCTTCATACTTGTGTATTGGAAAGGTCAAGTGATAACTGAGCACTTGTCTCAAATGTTTGTTTTTTTTCTAGTAAATATAGGAAAATATTTCACTGTTGTGCAGAACAGTTTAGTCCATAGATGTAACTGTGTCCGAGTATGCAATGTGAACTAATATTTCCTTTGCATCACTCGTGTCAAAAAGGGAGGGACAGCTTGATTTTGATTGAATAATCAATGGTTTTAAAGGTTTTTCAGAATTGTGCTTTTAATTGATTCCAAATGTAATGCTAATAGCTAGACAGATGCCATTCTAAAACCTGTGTGTAACCTGAGTTTTAAGGCAGGGCTCAGGTTAAGAGTTATTGTAGTCTGTAATCAGTCTCCAGAGTTTAATTGTATGATGGTGTCAGCAGCTCCATTTCACTAATAGAGGCCTCTCCCTCTATTTCCCTGTCTTTTCTACTCCTATTGTAAAATAACCAGACCAAAAAATTAAGATAATGCATGGAAACTTTGCCTAATAATACTTAATGGTCCAAGTGTTTTTTGCTACCCTCTCTGTGAAATGTGTGCCTTCTTTCACTGCCTGTTACCATTGTATTTGTATTCCAGAGAGTCCTGGCTGCTCTTTTCATGGTCATTCCCTATTGTATCTTGTAAAACTTCTTGCATCGCCTCTTCAACCTTACCTTGCAATTCCAGCCAAAAAGATTGTCTTTGTTCTCTGCAATTCTAGCATCTCTTTGAAGCCACTTAATTTATGATTAGCTGGTCTTGGCTGTCTTACAGAAGTTATCTGATCAGTGTGGTGACAGCGTCTGTACGCCTGTCCTTCTGACCACTGTAACCACGAGAGGCTACTTGAGATGTTCTTGGTCGACTTCTTGTGGCAAGGTGTCAAGTTTTGCTTGGCTGTCAGTCACACACACAGGAGTAACAGGACTGTAACCTCCAGGGGACGATTTTCCAGTATTTCTAATAATCATTTTTTTGGTATCTTTGTCTAGAGTACAAGTAGATTTTGGTTAAGTTAGATGGCCCCAAGGCATCAATAAGCAATTTATTGCAGTTTGTGCTAACACTGTAACATTTTGATTATTTAAGAGAGCAGTTAATCCACATGCAACAGGCATGTTAAATTGTTCCAGCTGATCTCTGGTATTTCTACTAGACGAGCATTTTCTCTGGGAGAAGAGTGAAGATGAGCCCAGTATGCACTTCCATGTTTTGTTGGCACAGAAGGTGCCAATGAGAATTTCTTCTGAAGGGTTTGAAGTGCTACAGTTGCAGCATTATTAATGTACACTGTCAAAAGTGGATGCTTTGTGTGAATACTCTGCATTTTGAACTTGCTTCCATGTGGGACAAGTCTCTCTTCAAAGACTGGTACAAATAGAAAGTGAGGGAGCTTGAGTTACGACTTTTAGGGTTTGATTTTTTTTAATTATAGCAGTTACCTTTTTGCTGTTAGTTTAAGAGTGAGTGTNGAATCCCTCAGTATGACATATGTTTTTGTAGACACCCATATGGTACATCTTTTCTGCCTTCACCTTTCTGTAAGACAATTTGAATGCTGTAGAAAGGGCTTTTCTTTGGGTGTCTCTGACATATGCAGCCCAAGTGTAAATATGGGATTTAACACAACAGAAAGTGCTCCTTAAGCTGAATGGATTTTGTCTCCTATGGCTGATCTTTCTGCAGATCTCTTGCTAAATCCCTCTAAATGCACTTTAATCCTGTAAATCTTGAGTTATGGTCTGTGCAACTGAAAGCATATGTGTTGTATTGCATTCTGTGTATGTCCAATACAGTCTGATTCTATGATTGTATTAGTTCATCGAATGTAATAATGCTTATAGCATGGAAAATTACATGTGTTTTTATTCAGGATCAGGCAATATGTTGTATATATAATATGAAACAGTCAACCTGCTACCCTCCTATTTGTCAGTGAATAAGAATATTTTTATACTAACTTTTCAGATAACAGTATCTGTTTTTCTCACTTTGACACGAGAACCAGATGATTAACTTGTGTCCTCTCTCTTTCTCTGCTGTCTTCAATAGAGCATGCATCATTTTGAACGTGAATTTTCAGAAAAGTAAGCTAATGCTGATTTATCTCTTTAAAGATGCTCTGTTTCTGTATGGGAAAGTTGAATGCAAATATTGAACTTGCCTTAGTATTGGGAGGGAATAGAAGAAAAAGATCTGAACATCCTTATGGATTATTTTAATGAAATACAGCATCTTTAAAAGCACTATCACTAAAATTATTTTCTTTGTTTGCACTCCATTCTCAGCCAAGTTTTTAATGCTGTTTGCACAATTATTGTCACTTTAAATTCATAATTAAGTTTTTGTCTCAATTCAGGCATCAAGTTTACAGCATCTGATTTACTTCCTATTCCTTTTAACACACTCTTTTAACAAAAATGTCCCTGTAAAAAACCCTTGGTAAGTTCTTGTTTGAGTGTTTTATTCTTAAAACTGCATGAATGAGTAAAATGTGTGTTTGCAGGCAACTTCTTCATACTTGTGTATTGGAAAGGTCAAGTGATAACTGAGCACTTGTCTCAAATGTTTGTTTTTTTTCTAGTAAATATAGGAAAATATTTCACTGTTGTGCAGAACAGTTTAGTCCATAGATGTAACTGTGTCCGAGTATGCAATGTGAACTAATATTTCCTTTGCATCACTCGTGTCAAAAAGGGAGGGACAGCTTGATTTTGATTGAATAATCAATGGTTTTAAAGGTTTTTCAGAATTGTGCTTTTAATTGATTCCAAATGTAATGCTAATAGCTAGACAGATGCCATTCTAAAACCTGTGTGTAACCTGAGTTTTAAGGCAGGGCTCAGGTTAAGAGTTATTGTAGTCTGTAATCAGTCTCCAGAGTTTAATTGTATGATGGTGTCAGCAGCTCCATTTCACTAATAGAGGCCTCTCCCTCTATTTCCCTGTCTTTTCTACTCCTATTGTAAAATAACCAGACCAAAAAATTAAGATAATGCATGGAAACTTTGCCTAATAATACTTAATGGTCCAAGTGTTTTTTGCTACCCTCTCTGTGAAATGTGTGCCTTCTTTCACTGCCTGTTACCATTGTATTTGTATTCCAGAGAGTCCTGGCTGCTCTTTTCATGGTCATTCCCTATTGTATCTTGTAAAACTTCTTGCATCGCCTCTTCAACCTTACCTTGCAATTCCAGCCAAAAAGATTGTCTTTGTTCTCTGCAATTCTAGCATCTCTTTGAAGCCACTTAATTTATGATTAGCTGGTCTTGGCTGTCTTACAGAAGTTATCTGATCAGTGTGGTGACAGCGTCTGTACGCCTGTCCTTCTGACCACTGTAACCACGAGAGGCTACTTGAGATGTTCTTGGTCGACTTCTTGTGGCAAGGTGTCAAGTTTTGCTTGGCTGTCAGTCACACACACAGGAGTAACAGGACTGTAACCTCCAGGGGACGATTTTCCAGTATTTCTAATAATCATTTTTTTGGTATCTTTGTCTAGAGTACAAGTAGATTTTGGTTAAGTTAGATGGCCCCAAGGCATCAATAAGCAATTTATTGCAGTTTGTGCTAACACTGTAACATTTTGATTATTTAAGAGAGCAGTTAATCCACATGCAACAGGCATGTTAAATTGTTCCAGCTGATCTCTGGTATTTCTACTAGACGAGCATTTTCTCTGGGAGAAGAGTGAAGATGAGCCCAGTATGCACTTCCATGTTTTGTTGGCACAGAAGGTGCCAATGAGAATTTCTTCTGAAGGGTTTGAAGTGCTACAGTTGCAGCATTATTAATGTACACTGTCAAAAGTGGATGCTTTGTGTGAATACTCTGCATTTTGAACTTGCTTCCATGTGGGACAAGTCTCTCTTCAAAGACTGGTACAAATAGAAAGTGAGGGAGCTTGAGTTACGACTTTTAGGGTTTGATTTTTTTTAATTATAGCAGTTACCTTTTTGCTGTTAGTTTAAGAGTGAGTGTTAAGTGAGGAACTGAGAAGCAGAGCACAGAAGACTGACACTTTTTGTTTTCTGTAGTTGATCTTGAATATTCTTCATCAAATGAGTCTTGAGTGTGTGCAGCATAATGTCCTTTAACTGCTTGCTATTTGCTTACTACACAGCAAGCACTTCTACTTCAGTAACCATCCTCTCTTGGTCAGCCTCATGTTTTGTTTTGTTGTCCTTCAGTATCAGTTCTTGCCACTTAGTGCTCTTTGTAGGCTAGAGCCACTGGAGGTGAGACTACAGGTGCTATTTGTCTCTCTAGTCTTACTACAGAATAATCTAGATTATGGAGTTACAACTCACCATTGAATAGCTTTAAGATATTAATCATTATGCCCTTACTCATTCCAGAATATTGGTCTAGACAGGCCCATCATTCCCTATACAGCTGGCAATGGGCTGAGTGCCACCTTCATGTGGATGTCTTGGGGTACAACCATCAGCAACCTCTGAAGCCCTTCGTTCTTACTCCTGCCTGGATTGTGGAATGTACCTGTGGTAGAAAGGATGGTGCAATGTGCAGCAGCAGAGCTGCCCAAGATCAGGGTTTTTGGCAGAGCTCTTTGGAGCAAAAAAGACCACCTGCCTAGATCTGAGCTGCCAGGAAGCAGCTCCAGGCAGGCCCTTCCTGCTAGGCTGGATGCCTGCACATGCCACTGCGGGCTCTGGTTTCCCAGGGAGTCAGGAGGTGGAGGCTGAGGCAGGATGAGCAGCAGGAGATAGATGGGAAGGGGTAGAAAGCAAGGGCCAGAGCACAGAGGTGACTGGTGCTGTGAGTGGCAGGTGACAGTGATTCATTCAGCCTGTGAAACAAGCATTTGTTACATGTTTGGACAAACTCTGACAGTACTGTGGAAGTGTAAAGCACTTCCAGAAAACTCTATCTGCAGTTACTTTAAAAATGGAGTATAATCTGACCGAGCAAACCTCACATACTGCAGTGATGTGGTCCTTCATGAGGGTGAAGTTATTAATGTAAATAGTGAGGTTTGCTTCCAGTCTTTGTTCTTGTTCACGATCCAAAGAGCAAACTGCTTCACAGGGGACACACAAGGGAAGCTGAACCTTGGAATACCTGCTAAGCTATCTCCATTTCCCTCAGTGCAAGAGCACATCTGTGTCATGTTCTGCACTTCAGGTTTCATTTGAAAGGTGTCTCAGATGACTCACCTGCAGATAGAGGGATTTGGTCACTTTGGCATTTTTCATCCATTCTGTTCTTCACGCTCCACTGGTGCTCATGTAACGGTGTGACTACGGCAGGACTGACAAAAGTCCAGCCAACAGCTGCAGTCCTCTGCAGCCCGACCTCCCTGACATAACCAAAGTACATCTTTTCTCCTCAACAGGAGCGTCGTTGATACCCCCAGCACCACCCCCACCCCCCCTGCCACCAGCAGCTCCTCCTCCTCCGAATGCAGAGGTGCCAACGCAGTCAAGCCCGAAGCCCAGTGTCAGTGCAAGCCGAGGAGCCTTACTCAGCTCCATTCAAAACTTTCAGAAAGGAACTCTGAAGAAAACACAGACGTGTGACTACAGTGCTCCCAGGATCAGTTGAGGCCACACCAGGATTGAATTCCTGCTCCCCCTCCTGTCCAGGAACAACACCCTCCTGTCTGACTGATCCCCAGCAGAGCAGCTCATCACGCTGTAGCTCCATTTACCCTTTTCAGCTTTCCTTGAGTAGCAGCACTGCCTGCTCTGAATTGCATTGCCACGCTAAGTACTCCGTTCTTCACTTGGTTTCAAGGACTTTGTTCTCTAGCTACAGTTTCAGGGGCACAGCAAGTTCTATATAGCTAAATAAAAATCTGAAAATAGGAAAGACCCCGATCATGGTGAATTAATGCATTTTTTTTCAATTTCACCCTTTTTTTTTATTTCAAATTACAGGAGTGTAGTTTTAGTCTACTCAGTTTTTCAGCTCTCTTCCATGCACTTGTAACTCATCTTTATTCTTGTTGCATTAAATCAGCAAGTTTTGGTTTAGTTAATCAACTCCCCAACCCTTAAGCATACTGCACAGGTGAGGGAACTGGAGAATTAAATCTTATTTCCACCATCTTTGCTGGTGGAGTAAAAAAATGCTATCTACTTAAACATGTTTAAATGGACATCCTACTTGTAACTCTTAAGGGAAAGCGTTTTTCAGTAAGAAAACAGTTGAAATGGGAGTTAATAGGGCTGTGGGATATTATTCTTGATTCAGTTAAATGCAAAGTTACTTCAAGTTAATTCTAAGATGAAACTTTATTGAAAGATTCTTTTTGATTTAAAACCTTAAACAAATTGCACTTTAAAGGATTAGAGATAATCCATTTTTTAAATTCAAGTACATCAGTGTTTGTTACTACGCAGAGAATGTACAAAGTTTCATGTAACCTGTGATGTTCAGTCATTTTTATTAAAAGGTTAATGGAATTCCTCCAGCAGTGTGGTGGTAGGTATGTCCAGCCGGGATTGCACCTGCAAGCCAGACTTCTTAAGAACCCAACAGCACTTCTGGTAAAGGAAATACCCTGAAAGGTATTTCTGGCCCTTGACTGAAACAGGACCTGAGCTCCTGTCTGCTTACAGAGGTGGGTGCCTCCTCTCCAGCAGTGCCAGGAAATCACTTGCCCGGGCCAAGCCCCGCTGCCCCTGCTCCCAGCGGCCACTTGCACCCTGCACCAGGGTTGCTGAACAAAGCCCAGCAGCAGAGCTCTCCCTGCCTCCAGGACCAGCCCCTCAGCTATACCCAGGCTGTACTGCTCTGCCACCAGGATGCTGCAGCTGTTCCCCAGCTCTCCAAACACTGTCTACGCCACTGCTGTTTCTGACCCAGGCTCTGTGCGTCAGTAAATTAAGAACTATAAGCACTCTAAGAACTATAGTTTGACCATGCTAGTGTTAGCCCATAGGATGAGCTTAAAAAAGAACAACGGGAAAACATAAAAGCAAAGAATCTGGGCAAGTTGGTTGGTTGGTTTATTCGGGTTTTTTTAGCACTGTATGTGGCAGCTANACTGGAGGTGAGACTACAGGTGCTATTTGTCTCTCTAGTCTTACTACAGAATAATCTAGATTATGGAGTTACAACTCACCATTGAATAGCTTTAAGATATTAATCATTATGCCCTTACTCATTCCAGAATATTGGTCTAGACAGGCCCATCATTCCCTATACAGCTGGCAATGGGCTGAGTGCCACCTTCATGTGGATGTCTTGGGGTACAACCATCAGCAACCTCTGAAGCCCTTCGTTCTTACTCCTGCCTGGATTGTGGAATGTACCTGTGGTAGAAAGGATGGTGCAATGTGCAGCAGCAGAGCTGCCCAAGATCAGGGTTTTTGGCAGAGCTCTTTGGAGCAAAAAAGACCACCTGCCTAGATCTGAGCTGCCAGGAAGCAGCTCCAGGCAGGCCCTTGCTGCTAGGCTGGATGCCTGCACATGCCACTGCGGGCTCTGGTTTCCCAGGGAGTCAGGAGGTGGAGGCTGAGGCAGGATGAGCAGCATGAGATAGATGGGAAGGGGTAGAAAGCAAGGGCCAGAGCACAGAGGTGACTGGTGCTGTGAGTGGCAGGTGACAGTGATTCATTCAGCCTGTGAAACAAGCATTTGTTACATGTTTGGACAAACTCTGACAGTACTGTGGAAGTGTAAAGCACTTCCAGAAAACTCTATCTGCAGTTACTTTAAAAATGGAGTATAATCTGACCGAGCAAACCTCACATACTGCAGTGATGTGGTCCTTCATGAGGGTGAAGTTATTAATGTAAATAGTGAGGTTTGCTTCCAGTCTTTGTTCTTGTTCACGATCCAAAGAGCAAACTGCTTCACAGGGGACACACAAGGGAAGCTGAACCTTGGAATACCTGCTAAGCTATCTCCATTTCCCTCAGTGCAAGAGCACATCTGTGTCATGTTCTGCACTTCAGGTTTCATTTGAAAGGTGTCTCAGATGACTCACCTGCAGATAGAGGGATTTGGTCACTTTGGCATTTTTCATCCATTCTGTTCTTCACGCTCCACTGGTGCTCATGTAACGGTGTGACTACGGCAGGACTGACAAAAGTCCAGCCAACAGCTGCAGTCCTCTGCAGCCCGACCTCCCTGACATAACCAAAGTACATCTTTTCTCCTCAACAGGAGCGTCGTTGATACCCCCAGCACCACCCCCACCCCCCCTGCCACCAGCAGCTCCTCCTCCTCCGAATGCAGAGGTGCCAACGCAGTCAAGCCCGAAGCCCAGTGTCAGTGCAAGCCGAGGAGCCTTACTCAGCTCCATTCAAAACTTTCAGAAAGGAACTCTGAAGAAAACACAGACGTGTGACTACAGTGCTCCCAGGATCAGTTGAGGCCACACCAGGATTGAATTCCTGCTCCCCCTCCTGTCCAGGAACAACACCCTCCTGTCTGACTGATCCCCAGCAGAGCAGCTCATCACGCTGTAGCTCCATTTACCCTTTTCAGCTTTCCTTGAGTAGCAGCACTGCCTGCTCTGAATTGCATTGCCACGCTAAGTACTCCGTTCTTCACTTGGTTTCAAGGACTTTGTTCTCTAGCTACAGTTTCAGGGGCACAGCAAGTTCTATATAGCTAAATAAAAATCTGAAAATAGGAAAGACCCCGATCATGGTGAATTAATGCATTTTTTTTCAATTTCACCCTTTTTTTTTATTTCAAATTACAGGAGTGTAGTTTTAGTCTACTCAGTTTTTCAGCTCTCTTCCATGCACTTGTAACTCATCTTTATTCTTGTTGCATTAAATCAGCAAGTTTTGGTTTAGTTAATCAACTCCCCAACCCTTAAGCATACTGCACAGGTGAGGGAACTGGAGAATTAAATCTTATTTCCACCATCTTTGCTGGTGGAGTAAAAAAATGCTGTCTACTTAAACATGTTTAAATGGACATCCTACTTGTAACTCTTAAGGGAAAGCGTTTTTCAGTAAGAAAACAGTTGAAATGGGAGTTAATAGGGCTGTGGGATATTATTCTTGATTCAGTTAAATGCAAAGTTACTTCAAGTTAATTCTAAGATGAAACTTTATTGAAAGATTCTTTTTGATTTAAAACCTTAAACAAATTGCACTTTAAAGGATTAGAGATAATCCATTTTTTAAATTCAAGTACATCAGTGTTTGTTACTACGCAGAGAATGTACAAAGTTTCATGTAACCTGTGATGTTCAGTCATTTTTATTAAAAGGTTAATGGAATTCCTCCAGCAGTGTGGTGGTAGGTATGTCCAGCCGGGATTGCACCTGCAAGCCAGACTTCTTAAGAACCCAACAGCACTTCTGGTAAAGGAAATACCCTGAAAGGTATTTCTGGCCCTTGACTGAAACAGGACCTGAGCTCCTGTCTGCTTACAGAGGTGGGTGCCTCCTCTCCAGCAGTGCCAGGAAATCACTTGCCCGGGCCAAGCCCCGCTGCCCCTGCTCCCAGCGGCCACTTGCACCCTGCACCAGGGTTGCTGAACAAAGCCCAGCAGCAGAGCTCTCCCTGCCTCCAGGACCAGCCCCTCAGCTATACCCAGGCTGTACTGCTCTGCCACCAGGATGCTGCAGCTGTTCCCCAGCTCTCCAAACACTGTCTACGCCACTGCTGTTTCTGACCCAGGCTCTGTGCGTCAGTAAATTAAGAACTATAAGCACTCTAAGAACTATAGTTTGACCATGCTAGTGTTAGCCCATAGGATGAGCTTAAAAAAGAACAACGGGAAAACATAAAAGCAAAGAATCTGGGCAAGTTGGTTGGTTGGTTTATTCGGGTTTTTTTAGCACTGTATGTGGCAGCTAGTAAAGAAAACTTAGGTAGTGTTTCCCATCACATACTGCAGATCAGGATCTTTAAGACCCTGTGCAGAAACTTCCCTGCATGAGCAGACTGCTCATCTAACTCAGCCCATTCCACAGGCCTCCAAAGCTGCTCTGTGCAGCTCATCTGATCCTTTGACCTTTTGAATAAGCCTTGGAGAGCTGTGCGCATTGCAGGGATGGTCTCAGCACCTCCTCTTGCTCACTGCAGTTCTTCACTCAGCCACCACTACAGCCACTGTAACAGTTGTCTGGTAATTACAAGACAAGCAGAAATGGAGGATTTCTTCCTCACTCTGAATTTAGAATAAGATTTGTCCACATAACAACTGCACTAACCCACCTGTACTGCTGAACAAACAAGTACTACTACATTGTTTCTTATATGAAGTGTGGCTTAGAGGGTAACCCCATATAAATACTCTGGGAGGTCACTGTACTTTCCTGACTGTACAAAAGTTCATGTAACTATACAAGAAAAGTTATGCATACAACTTGCCCATAACCATAAATACTTTGTAAAGCAGGACTTTAAAACATGTATTCACAGCTTAGATGTTCAAAGTTTTCTTCACTGCAAATATGATATCCTTCACTTGAGGTATGCAGTTATCTTCTAAAATTTTTGCATAAGGCATAGGAACATCTGCACCTGTAACACGCACGGCTGGAGCATCCAAGTAGTTAAAGGCAGATCCTGAAACAGAAGACAGCTGTCAGGTTGCCACAGAATATAGTTTTTTCTCAATTCAATTTCTGAATCTTAATCTAATAAACAGTTTTGTTCCTATAGCTCTAACATCCCAGAGAAGACTCTTCCTGCTTGTTTTATCATAATGCACAACAGTTTAGGCAAAAAAAATCTATCCTGCTGCTTACACAGTCACATGCTGGGATAAAAATCACTCAACAGAAAATGAGCTGGAACCACCCTGTGAAAATCTCTGGAGCAGGGCAGCTGGGCTTGAGCTCCTCAGATAGAAACCCCTAACTTTGCATTCATCTGGCTTTATCAAGAACTCATCAGACTTTAGACTAAGAAAGGAAATCAATGTGATTATCACAGAACTCAGTACCTTCCATGATCCTGGCACAGATTTCAGCTCCTACTCCAAATTGTGGCCAGCCTCCTTCCACAGTTACAAGGTGGTTTGTCTTTACCACACTGGCTTCCACTGTTTCGATGTCCATTGGTCGAATCGTACGCAGATTTATAACCTGGGGGCACAAAGAAGGGGGGCTCAGTTATGATGTAAGCCTGTCAGCACTGTTTGGGTGCAGCATCCTTTAGCACCTTCATCTATTCTGACTCTGAAGACAAAAGGTAGTAACATTTCTAACTTTTTATTCTGGCAGAGAGTGTGTGGAACAGTTTCTGATGGCTCCTGGAAAATCACAGCTCGGCGAGTCCTGCTATGTAGACACAACCATACATAGTGTCATTGTTCTGCTTCCCATAGAGCTGGGTCAGTCTGAAATCAGTAGTTCTGCCTTAGCTTTGGGATAAAAAGGTCAAATGCAGAAACATGAAATGCATGTGCTGTTCAGGCATTTACAGATACAAGAAACATGTTGTTCACACATGGAAGTTTTGCAGAGCCTGAATGAAAAGCTCCTCTGCTTTTTTTTCCCCCCACTTCAGAGAAAGAGAAAAGCAACAGAAACCTCACCCACCTCACACTCTACACCTTCTTTGGCAAGTACAGCAGCTGCTTCCAGACAGTGTCCAACAGGTCTTGAGTGTGAAACTAATGTAACATGAGTTCCTAGAGCAGAAAAGGTATTAAAGGAAAAAATCTTAAGATTCAGAGCTTTTTTCCTAGATTCTTTTCAAGGTCATGTTAGGATTCTCTTGTAAAAGTAAGTATTTGAAATGTTACGTATTCAATACATATATAGTATGAAGAGCAGTAGCAGAAGGACTATGCTAAGACACAAACTTTACTCTTTAATTCAAGGAACTGAGGAGAGATTGAATTTCGTTTTTGGATTATCCATTTCAAACTTTCATAGAATTTAGTGGTAAAATATGAACAAATGCACTGAAATGACAGTGATATTTTCTGGCATTTTTGACAAAAAGTACATAATCAGGTGAGGAAAAAATCGTCAGTCATCACCTACCCCACATCTGTACAATGCAACAAATCCTTTAAAAGTGTATAGGTTTAGGTGATATATAGAGAATCAGGTGATCCTTCTTTATATGGGCCACAGAACAATAGTTTACTACTGGAAAAAAAACCATTTCAGTATTTAACATTTGAAATACTTTTCTGTGCCCCACAACAGCAGTGTTCTGAATAGCTGAGAGGGTAAAAGAAAAAGGCCCGAGGGAGTTCAGTTAATAAGGAAACAAACTGGATTCCAATCGTACCTTGCTTTTCTATTTTAGCTTTTCCAATTGGAACAACAAAATCCTTTGACTGTGCTTCTTCAGACATTTCAAACGGAACACCATACAGCAATTCATTCTCCAGCATCACAACTAGAGGAAAACATACTTGGATTAACATGTACATCTGCAGGAAAAGAGAGGACTGTACTGATGATTAATAGGGCTGCAGCAGTCTAGCTCAAGATACTAAAGCCCATCCAGGCAACAAGGACTTGAGTGTGTTTGTGGAAGCAATTGAAAATAAATAAAAATCCACAGTCTGCTTCAATGCTGAATTATTTTAAAAAATTGTCTACAATTAATCTTAAATGAGATCAGGTATTTAACTTTTGTTATTTAATAACAATAGAATTACAAGTTTGAGAGGTTTTAGGTTTTACATGCATGTTTGGGAAAAATAAACACTGCCCCGCTTAGTTAATAATGTTCCAAATTTATGATCAGAATTTTATGATCTAAAAAATGCATTACATAGGAACTGTATATGTAAGAACTCGTGCCAAGTCATCTGTATCCTTTTTTAACCCCTTTACAACAGATTGATAAATGCTTCTAAGTTTCCTGATTGGTACCAAATTAACCCTAAAGATGTGTATCTGGCACCAGGACAAAATCAGTCTACTGCTACTGAGGCAAGTGACTAAGAGGAGAAGAATAAATACTTCTATGCTTTTGAAGTAGTGTAAAGCTGCAGTAAAGCAACCTTAAACATTTATCTTTTTTTCTTGTTTCAGACTGGGCAGGAAGACAGTCATTCTTTTCAGGATTGAGTGCCAGGTGTTGCCATGATCTGCCTATACTCACCTGGATTATCATCCCGGATTGATGCTTTCAGCAGACCTTTAGCATCTTCTGAGCTCCAAGGACTAACAACTTTCAGTCCTGGGCAGTGCCCATACCAAGCTGCAAAGCACTGGGAGTGCTGAGCAGCAACTCCTGCTGATGCCCCATTGGGGCCCCGGAAGACGATGGGAACAGCAATGGATCCTGCAGACATGTAACAGGTCTTGGCAGCAGAGTTTATAACCTGATCAATTGCTTGCATGGAGAAGTTGAACGTCATGAATTCACACACAGGTCTCAACCCAGCCTGTTAAATACATTAAAATATCTATTAGTATGTTTTTACATTAAAATAGTTTATTTTACATTTTTAAGATCAGTAGGAGAAATGCAAATTTACAAACCATAGCAGCACCAACAGCAATTCCTGTGAAGCCCATCTGAAAGAGAAGGACACGAAGGGGTAAGCAATAGAGGAGTGGCTGACAAAAGGGACTGCCGGGGGTGGGGAGAGGGCAGCCTCACCTCCGATATCGGCGTGTCGATCACCCTCTTGTCCCCGTACTTCTTCCAGAGACCCCTGGAGATCTGCAGGGGTGGAGACACGAGTCAAGGGCCCGCCAGAGGCCCCTTCACGACCCGGTAACGGCATCCACATACCTTATAGGCACCATCATACTGGGCCACCTCCTCACCCAGCAGGAAGACGCGCTCGTCCCGCTCCAGCTCCTCATCCAGCGCCTGGTTCAGCGCGTCCCGCACCGTCACCTGCGAGACACCGGCAGCCGGGCTGGGCGGGGGCACGGCCGGTAGCCGCAGGGATCCCCACACGCCAGGGACACGGGGAGTCGCCTCCCCGCACCCCCGGGGGCGGATACTTTCCCTGAGGGAGACAAGCCCCTCTCCCCCAACCCCTCTTTCGGAGCACCCCTCCCCGCGGCGGCCCCGCTACCTGTATGGCGGCGGGCGCGGAGAGACGGATCCCCCGGCGCGGCTGGAGCTGCCGCCCGGCGGCGCGGCCCTGCAGCGGGAAGCGAACGAGGCGAGCGCCAACCGGCGCCAGGTGCCGCAGTGCCGCCGCAGATGCCGCCATCTTGGCCGTGTCCTCTAGCGCGGACGTAACGGGGCGCCGCCCCCACTGTCAGAGGCCCCGTCCCGCCCCCCCGTGCGCTCGCGAGAACAACCTCCCGCGACGGCGGGACTGGGCGGCGCGGCCCTTGAACGCCACTTCCGGTTCCTCGCGGTGGCGGCGGCGGCGACCAGGCCCGGCGGGGACAACTGTGCGCCAGCCCCGCGCTGAGGGGAAGGCGCATGGCTCGGGCTCGAGCGCTCCGCCCGCGGCCACGGCTTCGCCTTTTGGCGACGGGGTTCCCCGGGCCGGTCCCCTCCGAAGCCCCTCGGTGACTCCGCGGCCGGGCGCGGGGCCGAGGTGGGCGCCGAGCGCGGCAAAACCGACTGGTGGTCCTGAGGGCAGTGGAGGCGGTGCTGAGGCGGCCCCCCAGCCAGGACCTCCCTAACGCCGACAGGCGGGGGCGTGGTCGTGGGGCGTGGCTGACGCAGGACACACCCTCGCTCCGCCTCCGCCAGCGGCTGAACCCCGGGCCGGCGTTCAGTCGTCCTCGCCGCTGCTGCCGCCGGGCTCTGCCTCAGCACCGGGAGCTGCGCCTGTGAGTGCTGGGCCGGGCTGGGCCGCCCCGGGACAGGGAAGTGCGGGGCTGAGTTCCTGGGGCCTGCCCCTCCACGTTCGGTGGAGCGGGAAGGGGCCGGGCGGCTGAAGCCAGTGTAGGGCGGAGGGCCCGCACCCTCTGTGGGGGAGTGCGTTAAGGCGGGACGGTCGCGTCCCGGGGAGGGCGGAGGGCTGAGGGATGAGTGCCAGGGGTCTCTTGGGTGATGGGGAAGGGCTGCGGAGCAGGATGCAGGGGCCCTGGAGTTTGACTGTGGATGGGACAGTTGATACCTGAGTACTGTTCCTCGGTCTGGGAGAGGGAGCTAGGAAGGTGCCAGGATGGGAGCTGGGGTGCCTGGCGGAGATTTCTGTTAGGGAAGATCTGGGCTATATGAGTCCTACCCCATGCTGGGAGGGAAATGGGTCCTCCTGCCCCAGCGGGGAGAGGGGGCAGAGCTGGGACACTGCTTTAGGGTGGGGGTGAGGGTGTGGGCTCTCGGGTCACTTGCCAGTGTGGGGAGTAAAAATATCTGGGTTCATTTCCAACATCTTTGCTGAATCATTGTGGTCCTGGGGGGAGTTCTTCCACCACGAGCTCTCTGGCTCCTCTGTGTTGGAAACTGGCTCTTCCCAGCTTCTGCTGCAGACCTGAGACCCTCTCTGGCCTGGGCTTGCTAGAGGGATTTCTGCCTCTGCTCCTTAGTCCATGCATGTGTTGAGCTCCTTTGGCATGTGTAGGGAGGCTGGGTGTTTCTGACACCTGCCTTCCTCCACAATGTTTGGAGACTTGTTTCCACATGCAGATAGCTACTGGTTAATTTAACAGAGGCAGAATAGATGGGTAAAACCCAACCGTTGTCATGGGTGCTGAAAGCCTGGGTGCCTTGGCTTGCTTCAGTGGGGCCAGAAGGACCAGGAAAGGTAGAAGTGAGAGGAGGGCCAAAGTGATACTGTGATGTGAGCTCTTCAAACAAATAGCAATCAAAATTAAAGTTTGAAACCTGGACTTAAACCAGGATGTCATAGAGCTCCTCAGGGGAGGGAAGGAAACTGGGTGCTTGGAATTTAGTGAAGCAATTAGACATAAAGGAGTGAAAATGCTGAGTGGCTGCCATGAGTGTCTTTCCCCTCCTGCCTGAGGTGAAGACAACATATTAGTAAAAGGCAACTAAAGAAAAGCGAGACCAAAGTTATTTTTTTAATAAACTGTATTAGTCATTATAAGCTTGACATGTGTAGAAGATGATGGATGCTTTCTGTAGTGAAGCTGATCTGCTTTTGAGAGTCACCTCCTCCTCTCTCCCTTGGTTAGGGTAGCTCAGTGCTGGATCCTCGTGGGTTTGCTCTGCAGACTGTCTCGCTGTACAGCTTGCTGGAGTACAGTCAGCGCTGCTGCTAGCTTAGGTTCTGTCAGCTCAGGTGAGTCACCAATAAGGATTTACAATAAAAACTTGCATTTCAAGTGTTATGACTGGCTGGGGAACAGAGAGGTTTGCATGTACAGTATAACTGTGCTGAGTGCAGGAGTCTTTTTTCATCTTTGGAGATCTAAAGTTGAGAGACAGGGAGCTCACTAAGTGGGTGAATGGCTTGAAATACCAAGTTTATTTATCTGCACGAGTCCTAGTCTTGCCCTTTTTAATTTTTAAATTGCCATTGGTAGAATTCTTGTCGACTCTATATTAGCTTATAAAGCTAAGGTAACTGTTGAGGTTAAACAGCTTGTGTGGTGGTTAAACAGCTTGTGTTGTAATGTGGATACCAAACTGCTTGTTAAACTAATACCACAAGTAAACCCTTCAATTCTTTCATTGGAAAAACTAGATAAAAAGCATGCAGATCAAATCAGGTGGTGAATGCCTTTGACTTTTAACTGCTAGATGTATTTCTGATTCTCCTTCAAGTAACTGCATCTGCCACCAGTGCAGTGGATTTCTCCAGGTGCACTCTCTAGCCTGTGGCCTTGACCAAATGCAGTGTGTGAGGTCCCTGCAATGCAAGCGCTTGGCAGTGCTGCTGGCATCCTCTGGCCTGTCCTGAGCTCTCTATCTGTGAGCACACACAGACATTCAGCTGCCTCTCATTTGTTTTCTCTGGATTTTAGCTTGCAAAATTGATGCATTTTAGCAGCTCTGGAAGAAGACCTGCTGAAGTTATGGGGACTACCTGTTGCAGTATTGTTGCTGGTAACTAGCCTTGTAATCCTCCGAGTCATAAGATATGAAATAACAATGAGCATTTTATAAAACTCAGGAATCCAATTTGGTATATTAAGTACATAATGATGAGTTGAGTGCTTTTTTTCAAAGGTACTCACTTCTTATGTGCTTCTCTAGTTCTGGGTGTGCTTGGTGGTAAGCTACTGTCGTAGCTGTGATGGCCACATTAATGCTTCTCCCTGCTTACAGGAGCAGCTTAACAAAAGCAGGGCTGTGGTTTGACGTGATCATTGAACTTCTCTCATCACAGAATTACATCCTGTTTGGATTAAATGGTATCAGCAGTTTGGCTGAATTTCATCCTCCACAAGTATTTCTTTTGGTGATTAAAGCCAGGCTGCCGTGGGATAGGGCTGCATGTCATCGGTTATCTGCTGTCTGGGTGTGAACAGCCACATTAGCAAGGCTGTCCCTGGGTGCAGTATGTTGTGTGTAAGAGCTGGCTTGAGGCTGCCCATCCTCTGTGGATGGCATGAATGTCTGCCCACCCCCACTCAAGCATCACTATATTTTATTTAGGATGAATTCAAGGCATTGTTGAAAGGAGTGTACATCCCAGCCCTTGTTATGATGTGGTTTGCTAGTCCTTATCTCAGTTTGTATTTCAAGAGGGATATTTTTACCTAGAATATCAGAGCTGCCAGGCTGATGAGGGAAGCAGCAGGTAGTAGGGATTACACTTGGGCACCTTGGGATGGCCTCCCAGTAGCATCCCTTTGCGTTGTGCATCTTGCTCCAGCATTGGCTTTGCCATGGAGGTTTGTGCATTTCTAGTGATTCTGGGTTCTTACACTGAGGTCAGTGAGGCTTCTCAGTGCCACTTACACTTGAGAGCTGGGTTCCTTTCAGCTAATTGCTCTTGTAAATTATTCACTCTGGTGTTACATAGCAGTGCTGTGATCAAAGATTAGTTCACACCCTTGTACAGACAGGTGGTGTCATCCATTTCTTTTCCCTGAAATAGTCTTTTCTTTATGTATAATTCCAGTTAATTTCATTTAGACTGCAAAACTCTTCTATCATGATTACTAATGAAGTTTATGACTGGCTGCATTATTTTACTTTCAAGTTAATGGTCTCCTTAAATATCAGAAACCTGTACCAGTCTCTGCTCTGGTTTTAATGCAGCTGCATGTTACTGTGGTGTTACTTGACCAGAACAGCACTGATAAGTGCTGGCACTTAAAAGGTCTGGGCTATGGGTAAAAGTTAATGAGCTGTACTTGAATCGCAATTGCAAATAAAGAAAACTTGAATGAATTTGCTTCTTGATCTCTGAGGTAAAATAATTACAGAGGTTGGCAAAAGAGCTAGCATTCCAGGTTTATCTGCTGTCAGGGGGATGTGCTTTAATGTACTTTCTTAAGACATGCTCTGTCTCTAATTTGTAAAAATAAGATCCTGGTATGACTAGTTCTGTATCTTAGTATTCCTTAGTCTTCTGGTGTCTGGCCTCACTATTTTCATACACCGATTTTGTTTATTTTCTACTCTTCTGATACATTTGAGATGCTGCTGGCCCATGAATGCCTGACATGCAGGATACTGTTGTGCCCAGGCTGTGGGTTTGGGCAGTGCAGCAGAGACCTGAGAAGTGGGATGTGCTGCCTTGGTCTGATGAATGAGACCAACCTCATTTGCTAAGAATGAGAAGGGCAAGTAATATTTTTGGATGGGAATTAACTGGGAAGCTTCAGTTGTTTTGGAATGTAGGGCTCAGTCTCAGCTGAATCTTTGTGCTGCTTTTAGCTGGGTGACTGCTAGTAAAGAGGATGGGAGCAGGAGTCTGGATAACTGTGTGGTCTTTATGATGTAAAAATAAACAAAGCTGAGCAGCTGTACCCTGCTTAAAACAGACTGACCTAAATTTTCAGCAAGTCTAGCAGAGACAAGCTCTGAGTGTAGGGATAAAGACTTACTAAGGACTGGCTTTCCTGTCCCTGCATCACTTGGCATGGCCACCTTTGGAAAATCTCCACCAGTGCCCAGGGTCATTCACTTCTCTGTCTCCAAGCCCAGGAATTGCGTGATCCAGGCTGTGGATTTCTCTTGTGATTGTATAGAGAGAGTCCCTTGTTATGCAAGTCAGCAGTTCAAGGAAGTAATCTTCTAGGAAGTTAAGTTACAGCATGAACCACTTCTCAAACTGCTTTTGTTGGAGCATTGTTGAAAACCTGTTTGATGTCCTCTGGCTTGGCCCTGAAGAGATTTTGTTTGAGAGCACGTGTCTATAAAGTCCATTCACACTCTTTGTGGATTAATGTTCTTGCTATCAATTGCAGCTCTCCACTACTGAATTATTAATTCTGCAGTGAGATTTTTTTTCTTCATGCTGTCCATTTTCTTTCATGCTTGATTTGTTCTGTGCACTTTGAAACTGGAGTTTCAAACATGGGAATTTTGACTGATATTAACAGGTAACGTGTATTACCTCAATGGTGGCTAAATAAACCTTTTTTAATTGGGAAAAGGACATCTGTCTTTCAGAGTATTCACAGTTGCCCGAGTGAAAGGTAGTCCATTTGTGAATGTTATCCTCAGAGGTACGTGGCTTTTTAGTTAACAAAACTGCAGTGGTCAGACAGCTGGTGGAGTGATTGCCTGTGTGCTCCAGAGGCAGCCCTGTGGGTAGTATGAAGGGAGAAGGAGGGAAAAGCCCATTTGTAGATTCTCCTGCTGATGTGGCTTTGTAGCTGAATGCTGTCCTGGCAGAGAGCCTGCCTCTGATTAGAAAGCATTCCCCTTGGTGGTTCTTGTAGGTACTGATGGTCTGCCATGTTTTGTTCTTTGTTTTGTGTGTGCTTTTTCCTGCAGGGAGATAATAGGAGGTGAATTGCGTATCCTCTCAGCAGCCTTCTGTTAAACTTGGAATACCACAGTTCAAGCAACTGAACAGATGGATAATGGAGACTGGGGATATATGGTAAGTGAGCCTGTGTCAGGGTGCACTGTGCAGTACAACTGGGCTCAGGGTTTGCAGTAAGAATACTTCCAAGTCAGTCTTGTGTAGATCCAGAGCATCAGTCATGTGAGGAAAACCTGTGCTTGTTACAACAGCTTCCTTAGATTCTCTGGAGCACTGCACCTTGCGGGCTGTTTGTGGGGAGAGATTCTTATTTCCTAGGTGCAATCAGTGAGTACTTAACTGACACCTGAAAATAGTTTGTGCTTCCTGATTATAATTTTGAGGACTTTGTACTTTTATTTGTAAAGAAATGTTCTAAACTCTGCTTTCATTATGGGCCCTGTCTGAAACTAGACAAACACACCTTATTTTTCTCTTCCTCTAAACATTCTGCTGCTATGCATATGTCTCTTTTCTATGCCTGGCCACAGTCCTGGTTGTTAGTGTTGGTGGCCAGATGGGATTTATGTTCCTTTCTCTCTTGGTTCTTCATGTGCTATCTGGAAACTGATGTAGACTAGTTTATGCTCTATTCCAATCTTCCATGCAGCATGCAAATTTGCTATTAAATATTTATTTTTAAGGTTAAAAGCTGAAAGTACTTTTTAGCTTGCTTATTTTATGATGCCTCTTAACCACAGCACAGATTATTTGGTCTTGGTCCTTTCTTGCACTGTCATCCTCTTTTAAGGGAGAGAAAGAGGCTTAAGACTTTTTCAGCTGCTTTTTATTTTGTGTGTGCGTGTTCTATAATGAGAGACAAATTGTGAAAGTAAGGAACACTGGTGGGCCTTGTTCAGACTAACTTGTTCTTCAGGAAAACTCTGTTCTGATTTCCCCATCTGCAGAATAGGAAAAAAACCCTTGTTGCCCAAATGCAAACTTGCTTCAGTGACAGCAGCTCAGTTGTTCAGATTTCTAAAGCATTCTGGAAATGTGGGTTCTGAATGTTAAATATCTTCCTGTTAGTTGCCAGTTGTTGCTAGGTGCCTGGGGTTTGGTTGGGTTTAAACACCGCTTAAAGGCTTCGAATGGGAGAGTTGTGATCCTCTTCAAAGCCTGCAGAGTTTGCCATGCAAGGGGAGTTCTTGTGGTGGCTTGATAAACTGCAATTCCTCTCTTTCTAGATGACTGATCCAGTCACACTAAATGTGGGTGGACACATGTATACGACATCCCTCACCACGCTGACGAGGTATCCTGACTCCATGCTTGGGGCCATGTTCAGGGGAGACTTCCCCACTGCCAGGGACTCTCAGGGCAACTACTTTATTGACAGAGATGGACCACTTTTCCGTTATGTTCTTAACTTCTTAAGGACCTCAGAGCTCACTTTGCCACTGGACTTCAAGGAGTTTGACCTGCTTCGTAAGGAAGCGGATTTCTATCAGATCGAACCGCTCATCCAGTGTCTCAATGACCCCAAGCCGCTGTATCCTGTGGATACCTTCGAGGAGGTGGTGGAGCTGTCCAGCACCCGGAAGCTTTCCAAGTATTCCAACCCAGTGGCTGTAATCATCACGCAGCTCACCATCACAACAAAAGTCCATTCCTTACTGGAAGGCATTTCAAACCACTTCACGAAGTGGAATAAGCACATGATGGACACGAGGGACTGCCAGGTTTCCTTTACTTTTGGGCCATGCGATTACCACCAGGAAGTGTCGCTCAGGGTCCACCTGATGGAGTACATCACAAAGCAGGGATTCACCATCAGGAACACCAGAGTGCACCACATGAGCGAGCGTGCCAATGAGAACACCGTGGAGCATAACTGGACTTTCTGTAGACTGGCACGGAAAACAGATGACTGATTCTGACTCCACAGGAGCCACTTGGGTGATTAGCAACTTAATTGGGTAGTAAACCCAAGAGAGTCTGGATTTTGACTAAAGCAACAGTGTGGGCTGATTGTTTTCTTTTTTTTATACGACTATTTATTGTTTATAAGTAAGGACTGGAGGAGTTTCATTCTCTAGCAGCTCTGTCCTTTTGTCCTGTTCAGAAAAAAAACATGCATGTGCCTGTTCAGTCAAGACACCTTTTTGTTTGAAAGAGGGAGTCCGAACAATTAGTACCATGGGGTATTTAGTGTCATTAACACAATTCTCTGACGCAACTTAAAGTGCTAAAATTACCTCCATTTAAATGGTTTCTAATTCATCTAATGCTATGACACTGGGAGNAGGTGGATGATAGTAATATAAATTATCAAAATAATGCTTAAGTAACTAGTTGGCAACATCATCTGCAATTATTCTAGGATATACGTAGAAATATTTAGCTCAAAAGTCCCTGTGGTAGAATTCATATTTTTAATGCCTGGTGCAATATTATTCCCAAGTGTAATGCCTGCCAGCAAGAAGCTAATAAAAATGTGAAATACAGAATACTATTTTGTATTTTCTTTTTGTCTTCTAGAACTCTTAAGACTGGAAAAACCAACTCAACTGAAAAAAAACCACCAAAACTTTTTTTTTTTTTGGTGCTGCAGAGCAGTTCAGATGCAGTGGTAGGGCTCCATTCTCCTCCATTACTGATGTACTTTGTTCCTTTTCATATTAATGTTGATTCAGCTGTCCTCATTATAGAAGGAACTTGTGTTTTGAAAACTGCATTCTGACCAACATAAAGATGTCAAGTATTTCTATTGGCTGAAGGGATAGGTGTGGAGGGAACACAGAGCCTAAATACCTGTAGCCACTAAGTAACATTACCTGTTTGTTGGTGATTTATCTAGTGATTTTATATGTGTGAATTTTAGCTGTAGGGTGTTGTTTCTGATATTCGAGTCAAGANAGTCCTGGTTGTTAGTGTTGGTGGCCAGATGGGATTTATGTTCCTTTCTCTCTTGGTTCTTCATGTGCTATCTGGAAACTGATGTAGACTAGTTTATGCTCTATTCCAATCTTCCATGCAGCATGCAAATTTGCTATTAAATATTTATTTTTAAGGTTAAAAGCTGAAAGTACTTTTTAGCTTGCTTATTTTATGATGCCTCTTAACCACAGCACAGATTATTTGGTCTTGGTCCTTTCTTGCACTGTCATCCTCTTTTAAGGGAGAGAAAGAGGCTTAAGACTTTTTCAGCTGCTTTTTATTTTGTGTGTGCGTGTTCTATAATGAGAGACAAATTGTGAAAGTAAGGAACACTGGTGGGCCTTGTTCAGACTAACTTGTTCTTCAGGAAAACTCTGTTCTGATTTCCCCATCTGCAGAATAGGAAAAAAACCCTTGTTGCCCAAATGCAAACTTGCTTCAGTGACAGCAGCTCAGTTGTTCAGATTTCTAAAGCATTCTGGAAATGTGGGTTCTGAATGTTAAATATCTTCCTGTTAGTTGCCAGTTGTTGCTAGGTGCCTGGGGTTTGGTTGGGTTTAAACACCGCTTAAAGGCTTCGAATGGGAGAGTTGTGATCCTCTTCAAAGCCTGCAGAGTTTGCCATGCAAGGGGAGTTCTTGTGGTGGCTTGATAAACTGCAATTCCTCTCTTTCTAGATGACTGATCCAGTCACACTAAATGTGGGTGGACACATGTATACGACATCCCTCACCACGCTGACGAGGTATCCTGACTCCATGCTTGGGGCCATGTTCAGGGGAGACTTCCCCACTGCCAGGGACTCTCAGGGCAACTACTTTATTGACAGAGATGGACCACTTTTCCGTTATGTTCTTAACTTCTTAAGGACCTCAGAGCTCACTTTGCCACTGGACTTCAAGGAGTTTGACCTGCTTCGTAAGGAAGCGGATTTCTATCAGATCGAACCGCTCATCCAGTGTCTCAATGACCCCAAGCCGCTGTATCCTGTGGATACCTTCGAGGAGGTGGTGGAGCTGTCCAGCACCCGGAAGCTTTCCAAGTATTCCAACCCAGTGGCTGTAATCATCACGCAGCTCACCATCACAACAAAAGTCCATTCCTTACTGGAAGGCATTTCAAACCACTTCACGAAGTGGAATAAGCACATGATGGACACGAGGGACTGCCAGGTTTCCTTTACTTTTGGGCCATGCGATTACCACCAGGAAGTGTCGCTCAGGGTCCACCTGATGGAGTACATCACAAAGCAGGGATTCACCATCAGGAACACCAGAGTGCACCACATGAGCGAGCGTGCCAATGAGAACACCGTGGAGCATAACTGGACTTTCTGTAGACTGGCACGGAAAACAGATGACTGATTCTGACTCCACAGGAGCCACTTGGGTGATTAGCAACTTAATTGGGTAGTAAACCCAAGAGAGTCTGGATTTTGACTAAAGCAACAGTGTGGGCTGATTGTTTTCTTTTTTTTATACGACTATTTATTGTTTATAAGTAAGGACTGGAGGAGTTTCATTCTCTAGCAGCTCTGTCCTTTTGTCCTGTTCAGAAAAAAAACATGCATGTGCCTGTTCAGTCAAGACACCTTTTTGTTTGAAAGAGGGAGTCCGAACAATTAGTACCATGGGGTATTTAGTGTCATTAACACAATTCTCTGACGCAACTTAAAGTGCTAAAATTACCTCCATTTAAATGGTTTCTAATTCATCTAATGCTATGACACTGGGAGCAAGAAACAGAATTTAAAATGCAGCTGGGGAAAGGCTGCTTTTGTGTAGACTAATTTAGTTTCTAAATCAATAAACAGTATTGTAATATTCTAGAAAAACAAACCCCTCCCTTTAAAAGTACTTGATAAGTACAGTTTTTTACAGTTATGACAACTGTTTCTTTCTATGCATATAAGTCAAGCAACCAAATATTATCTGTAGCCATGGAAATATGATTAGAAATATTTATATTGGATTCTAAATACAAAATGTCCCTGTGGTAGAATTCATATTTTTAATGCCTGGTGCAATATTATTCCCAAGTGTAATGCCTGCCAGCAAGAAGCTAATAAAAATGTGAAATACAGAATACTATTTTGTATTTTCTTTTTGTCTTCTAGAACTCTTAAGACTGGAAAAACCAACTCAACTGAAAAAAAACCACCAAAACTTTTTTTTTTTTTGGTGCTGCAGAGCAGTTCAGATGCAGTGGTAGGGCTCCATTCTCCTCCATTACTGATGTACTTTGTTCCTTTTCATATTAATGTTGATTCAGCTGTCCTCATTATAGAAGGAACTTGTGTTTTGAAAACTGCATTCTGACCAACATAAAGATGTCAAGTATTTCTATTGGCTGAAGGGATAGGTGTGGAGGGAACACAGAGCCTAAATACCTGTAGCCACTAAGTAACATTACCTGTTTGTTGGTGATTTATCTAGTGATTTTATATGTGTGAATTTTAGCTGTAGGGTGTTGTTTCTGATATTCGAGTCAAGACACTCAGCTTTTGTATTTTTACTCAAGTTCATATAGCAATTTCTGCTTACCTTGGGCACTTTTGTCATTGTTATTAATAGAAATTGTGGTTATTCTCTAACCTGAATGCTGCTGGGAGCAAGGGAGTGGATATCCCTTTTGATGAATGGACCCTGTTCTGCCATGCAGTTCTTGTCGCAAGGGTTCCTTACTGCAGATGCTTTGCTCTCTGGGCTGTATGGACCACAGCTCTTTTTGTGGTCTGTATTTCTATGGTGGGTGCTTTCACATCCCACCTTTCACCCAAAAGGACTGTCTTAGGTCCTTTCTAAAGGAGGAAGATTTCTCTGTCATGTTTCATATTCCCCTCTTAATGCATTGCAGGGTTTTTGACTTCTGTAATAAGAGGCAGTAAGAGTTTTATTCTTCCTATAAAGGAGAGGGAAGAAGCTGAACTGATGAAGCTCGGGAGAAGCAGTGGTTTCTTTCCTGCAGCACATGGTAAGAAAGAGCTCCGTTAATTGGCACTGAATATAATCACAAGATGTTCTTTGCAACACTTAATTTACAAGCAAATTAATGACTGGCCTGGATCAGCCTGCCATTTCCATAATTATGAAATATAATAAGAGATGCATTTTTCCAAATAATACACTTTATTGGAGCCCAAGATTTATAGACAGACAGTATGAGAGGCTCTGTTAATAAGAAAGTAAATTCTGCAGACTGGAGCTGACATCGGCTTTGTCTGAATCTTCATTAGCCGGGGATGCTGCACTGCTGAGCAAGTTAAGAGCTATTTTAATAGTCCAAACAGACATGTTCTAATACACTTATTGATCCAAGAGAACAAGTTCTTCCAGGCAATCAAGGGCCATAGGTTTATTTTCCTTCAGCTCATAATGTGGGTTTAGAAAAAGAGTAAGAAAACCAAATGGCATATTGTTGTGATGCTGTCAGGACCCTTCAGGTTAGAAAACAGTGAACCCCAGGCCATTTCTGACTAGATTGCCTTATAGCAGTGGGTACCACTCAGCATTGTTTGGCTTCTGTCTGATTAAATGCTGGCTAAGAGTCTTGTTTCAAATTTGATGCAACTGCAAGTAAGCAACCAATTATTAATTCTGATTAGTCATTACTGATGCTTCATAAATGTACTGCCTCACAAAGAAAAGGAGGAAATGTGCAGCCTTCACTTAGATCATGGTCTTCATAATTTTGATAGGTTGTTGTGGAGAAGTGGCTTCAAATACCTCTCGTAGGCTGGGCTCATCTGTTCAGAAAGAGCATGTGGAAAGAAACGAATGGTAATTAAGAAGAAGGAAAAGGGTGTATTTTTTTTCCTCTATTCTTAAGAATAATTTCTGAAAGATACAACTATTAAAAACCAAAACCAAACCACCAGCTACTTCAGCTATGTGCAGGATCTCTTTCCCTGTCATACACGCTTTCCTTCATCAGTTCAAAATACTCACACCAAATGGGACAGCATACTATTTAATTCCAAAATTTATGCTTGTACTTGAATGTTTTCTTAAGGCAAATTTTGTGTTAAGCTGTAGAATTTCAAAGAGTTGCTGATTACCACAGTAAAAATCTCACCTAAGGCAAAATGAGGTTTCAAAGCAAGCAATAGCTGTTTACATTGTGCCGAATTTTAAATTGCTCCATAATAAGGATTAATTAAGTAGTGAAAGTAAAAGTGCTAAAGACCACGAAGGATGAAATTGCCTTGCTTAACACTTATATTTTTTCTGGTTAAACACAGTGCTAAAAAAATAATCAAGTATTGCACTAATAAATGTGCCAGTGTATGGGAAATACTCTGCATTCTATGACTCTTGCAGCCATCTAGTGTTGTTCCATAGCATGTAAACTACGTAAGCAGACTTCAGGTTTAGCTTAATTTGAACCATGTTGCCCCTGTGATAAAAAGTTTACCAGTCCAAGGCATGTATGTGGCAC
>VYZU01035868.1:38501-69278 GCA_013401355.1 Ceyx cyanopectus
TAGGGCTCCATTCTCCTCCATTACTGATGTACTTTGTTCCTTTTCATATTAATGTTGATTCAGCTGTCCTCATTATAGAAGGAACTTGTGTTTTGAAAACTGCATTCTGACCAACATAAAGATGTCAAGTATTTCTATTGGCTGAAGGGATAGGTGTGGAGGGAACACAGAGCCTAAATACCTGTAGCCACTAAGTAACATTACCTGTTTGTTGGTGATTTATCTAGTGATTTTATATGTGTGAATTTTAGCTGTAGGGTGTTGTTTCTGATATTCGAGTCAAGACACTCAGCTTTTGTATTTTTACTCAAGTTCATATAGCAATTTCTGCTTACCTTGGGCACTTTTGTCATTGTTATTAATAGAAATTGTGGTTATTCTCTAACCTGAATGCTGCTGGGAGCAAGGGAGTGGATATCCCTTTTGATGAATGGACCCTGTTCTGCCATGCAGTTCTTGTCGCAAGGGTTCCTTACTGCAGATGCTTTGCTCTCTGGGCTGTATGGACCACAGCTCTTTTTGTGGTCTGTATTTCTATGGTGGGTGCTTTCACATCCCACCTTTCACCCAAAAGGACTGTCTTAGGTCCTTTCTAAAGGAGGAAGATTTCTCTGTCATGTTTCATATTCCCCTCTTAATGCATTGCAGGGTTTTTGACTTCTGTAATAAGAGGCAGTAAGAGTTTTATTCTTCCTATAAAGGAGAGGGAAGAAGCTGAACTGATGAAGCTCGGGAGAAGCAGTGGTTTCTTTCCTGCAGCACATGGTAAGAAAGAGCTCCGTTAATTGGCACTGAATATAATCACAAGATGTTCTTTGCAACACTTAATTTACAAGCAAATTAATGACTGGCCTGGATCAGCCTGCCATTTCCATAATTATGAAATATAATAAGAGATGCATTTTTCCAAATAATACACTTTATTGGAGCCCAAGATTTATAGACAGACAGTATGAGAGGCTCTGTTAATAAGAAAGTAAATTCTGCAGACTGGAGCTGACATCGGCTTTGTCTGAATCTTCATTAGCCGGGGATGCTGCACTGCTGAGCAAGTTAAGAGCTATTTTAATAGTCCAAACAGACATGTTCTAATACACTTATTGATCCAAGAGAACAAGTTCTTCCAGGCAATCAAGGGCCATAGGTTTATTTTCCTTCAGCTCATAATGTGGGTTTAGAAAAAGAGTAAGAAAACCAAATGGCATATTGTTGTGATGCTGTCAGGACCCTTCAGGTTAGAAAACAGTGAACCCCAGGCCATTTCTGACTAGATTGCCTTATAGCAGTGGGTACCACTCAGCATTGTTTGGCTTCTGTCTGATTAAATGCTGGCTAAGAGTCTTGTTTCAAATTTGATGCAACTGCAAGTAAGCAACCAATTATTAATTCTGATTAGTCATTACTGATGCTTCATAAATGTACTGCCTCACAAAGAAAAGGAGGAAATGTGCAGCCTTCACTTAGATCATGGTCTTCATAATTTTGATAGGTTGTTGTGGAGAAGTGGCTTCAAATACCTCTCGTAGGCTGGGCTCATCTGTTCAGAAAGAGCATGTGGAAAGAAACGAATGGTAATTAAGAAGAAGGAAAAGGGTGTATTTTTTTTCCTCTATTCTTAAGAATAATTTCTGAAAGATACAACTATTAAAAACCAAAACCAAACCACCAGCTACTTCAGCTATGTGCAGGATCTCTTTCCCTGTCATACACGCTTTCCTTCATCAGTTCAAAATACTCACACCAAATGGGACAGCATACTATTTAATTCCAAAATTTATGCTTGTACTTGAATGTTTTCTTAAGGCAAATTTTGTGTTAAGCTGTAGAATTTCAAAGAGTTGCTGATTACCACAGTAAAAATCTCACCTAAGGCAAAATGAGGTTTCAAAGCAAGCAATAGCTGTTTACATTGTGCCGAATTTTAAATTGCTCCATAATAAGGATTAATTAAGTAGTGAAAGTAAAAGTGCTAAAGACCACGAAGGATGAAATTGCCTTGCTTAACACTTATATTTTTTCTGGTTAAACACAGTGCTAAAAAAATAATCAAGTATTGCACTAATAAATGTGCCAGTGTATGGGAAATACTCTGCATTCTATGACTCTTGCAGCCATCTAGTGTTGTTCCATAGCATGTAAACTACGTAAGCAGACTTCAGGTTTAGCTTAATTTGAACCATGTTGCCCCTGTGATAAAAAGTTTACCAGTCCAAGGCATGTATGTGGCACNTCATTATAGAAGGAACTTGTGTTTTGAAAACTGCATTCTGACCAACATAAAGATGTCAAGTATTTCTATTGGCTGAAGGGATAGGTGTGGAGGGAACACAGAGCCTAAATACCTGTAGCCACTAAGTAACATTACCTGTTTGTTGGTGATTTATCTAGTGATTTTATATGTGTGAATTTTAGCTGTAGGGTGTTGTTTCTGATATTCGAGTCAAGACACTCAGCTTTTGTATTTTTACTCAAGTTCATATAGCAATTTCTGCTTACCTTGGGCACTTTTGTCATTGTTATTAATAGAAATTGTGGTTATTCTCTAACCTGAATGCTGCTGGGAGCAAGGGAGTGGATATCCCTTTTGATGAATGGACCCTGTTCTGCCATGCAGTTCTTGTCGCAAGGGTTCCTTACTGCAGATGCTTTGCTCTCTGGGCTGTATGGACCACAGCTCTTTTTGTGGTCTGTATTTCTATGGTGGGTGCTTTCACATCCCACCTTTCACCCAAAAGGACTGTCTTAGGTCCTTTCTAAAGGAGGAAGATTTCTCTGTCATGTTTCATATTCCCCTCTTAATGCATTGCAGGGTTTTTGACTTCTGTAATAAGAGGCAGTAAGAGTTTTATTCTTCCTATAAAGGAGAGGGAAGAAGCTGAACTGATGAAGCTCGGGAGAAGCAGTGGTTTCTTTCCTGCAGCACATGGTAAGAAAGAGCTCCGTTAATTGGCACTGAATATAATCACAAGATGTTCTTTGCAACACTTAATTTACAAGCAAATTAATGACTGGCCTGGATCAGCCTGCCATTTCCATAATTATGAAATATAATAAGAGATGCATTTTTCCAAATAATACACTTTATTGGAGCCCAAGATTTATAGACAGACAGTATGAGAGGCTCTGTTAATAAGAAAGTAAATTCTGCAGACTGGAGCTGACATCGGCTTTGTCTGAATCTTCATTAGCCGGGGATGCTGCACTGCTGAGCAAGTTAAGAGCTATTTTAATAGTCCAAACAGACATGTTCTAATACACTTATTGATCCAAGAGAACAAGTTCTTCCAGGCAATCAAGGGCCATAGGTTTATTTTCCTTCAGCTCATAATGTGGGTTTAGAAAAAGAGTAAGAAAACCAAATGGCATATTGTTGTGATGCTGTCAGGACCCTTCAGGTTAGAAAACAGTGAACCCCAGGCCATTTCTGACTAGATTGCCTTATAGCAGTGGGTACCACTCAGCATTGTTTGGCTTCTGTCTGATTAAATGCTGGCTAAGAGTCTTGTTTCAAATTTGATGCAACTGCAAGTAAGCAACCAATTATTAATTCTGATTAGTCATTACTGATGCTTCATAAATGTACTGCCTCACAAAGAAAAGGAGGAAATGTGCAGCCTTCACTTAGATCATGGTCTTCATAATTTTGATAGGTTGTTGTGGAGAAGTGGCTTCAAATACCTCTCGTAGGCTGGGCTCATCTGTTCAGAAAGAGCATGTGGAAAGAAACGAATGGTAATTAAGAAGAAGGAAAAGGGTGTATTTTTTTTCCTCTATTCTTAAGAATAATTTCTGAAAGATACAACTATTAAAAACCAAAACCAAACCACCAGCTACTTCAGCTATGTGCAGGATCTCTTTCCCTGTCATACACGCTTTCCTTCATCAGTTCAAAATACTCACACCAAATGGGACAGCATACTATTTAATTCCAAAATTTATGCTTGTACTTGAATGTTTTCTTAAGGCAAATTTTGTGTTAAGCTGTAGAATTTCAAAGAGTTGCTGATTACCACAGTAAAAATCTCACCTAAGGCAAAATGAGGTTTCAAAGCAAGCAATAGCTGTTTACATTGTGCCGAATTTTAAATTGCTCCATAATAAGGATTAATTAAGTAGTGAAAGTAAAAGTGCTAAAGACCACGAAGGATGAAATTGCCTTGCTTAACACTTATATTTTTTCTGGTTAAACACAGTGCTAAAAAAATAATCAAGTATTGCACTAATAAATGTGCCAGTGTATGGGAAATACTCTGCATTCTATGACTCTTGCAGCCATCTAGTGTTGTTCCATAGCATGTAAACTACGTAAGCAGACTTCAGGTTTAGCTTAATTTGAACCATGTTGCCCCTGTGATAAAAAGTTTACCAGTCCAAGGCATGTATGTGGCACGTGACAGTCCCACTCCCTGGTACAGACTCTACATTACTCTGGGGGCTCTAGTTCATTGTTCAGGTAACTGTCTGAGCTAAGACTCCAGGTGGCAATACCTGCTTGTTGGTTGGTGACCTCTGAGCCCACTCATAGAGCCGTTGGTAGACCTGCCCATCGTAACTCCCCAGGGCTGAGTTCAGACTCTTGTCGGTGAAGTCAAAAGCATCCACCAGGGGAACAGCATCCTTCCTATGGAGCAAATGAATGACATATTACTGAAGTGGGTGTTGCTTTGTAAGGGAGGAAAGTAAGTCCACGACAAACTCAGAAGTCAGTTGTCCAAGTTCCCCAGTCCAAAATACTCCTGTTTTTTCCCCTTGCCTACACAGTGGTGAAAATTCTGCTTGGTTTGATTTCTTGTAGGCATGTTCTTCTAACACCCTGAGTTGTCTGTACTGTTGAATGGGTATTTGCAGGGTCACCTGTGGACTGTCTGTATTTCTGGACGCAGTTTCATGTCAGGTGTTTTCTCAGCAGACTCTGCCAGTTCTTCATTCTTCTTGTCAGATATTTTGTTTATTTTGTTTTTGGGTTTTGGTTTTGGTTTTTTTTATGCTCTATGTGTTTGTCTTACAAAATAGAGAAAGGTTGCTACTGGATTGGTGCAAAGTGCTTTGCTGATCTCCAGCCTCCATCTTCTGAAGTATTTCTGTTACCTCATGACGGGTTGTCAAGGTCTTTTACTCTCTTTGTGTCTGAGAACAAAGCAACCCTGAACCACAGCAAAGGCCTGACTAGCCCAGGGGCCAATCTGACAGCAGTCAGCAACAGGGCAAGGGCAAATACATGATGACAGCATCCTCTCCTGAGCAGGAGATGGTTTCTTTTTCCTCACCTTTCCATCATCCTGGGACTAGGAAGTTGTGCTGGCTGTACCCCACACCTACAGGTATAAGGACATACAGGGATGCAAAGCAGTTTGTTCAAATGTTGGTATTTGCATTTGCCAGTTCCTCTTGGGGAAGGGCTGTCTGAGGGTTTGGGAAAGGCTGGGTTTTTGTTACAGACCGGGAAGTGTTTGTATCCTTTCTACTAATTGTAAAAAACTGCTTCTAATTACCCAGGTAAGTACTCCTTCCATTCTTCAACCCTGTTAATGAGAAATGGACTAACACAGAGAAGTTACAATAAATTCCAGGGACAATGTGTTAGGCTTTTGGAAAACATTATGTTAAGCTTCTGTCTTGAACTCTGCAATCCTGAAAATGGCTGCTGTTTGGCTCAGTCCTGTTCAGCCTTTGCTTATGGTGTATTCTTGTTTCTATCCAGGTGGCCTAAGTCGAATTTTGCATCCAGTAGCAACTCAATTCTCTGCACCATAAATTAATCTGTTCTTAACGAACAGCACTGAGCAGTGAAGGATGAACCCTTTGTCAACAAGCCTTTTGAGCATTGTGGTTACTAAAAACCTTAGAATGGCTCAGCATTCACATAGGTAGAAACACACGGTGTTGAGCAGATGCATCAGAACGAGCTGTGGGCAGGATTGTTTGGGTACCAGTTGCATCTCAGCCATGGCAACAGAGTAGGCTGTATTAGCTGTGGCTTAAGCAGATTCTGCAGTGTGTGATCAGTAGTGGTAGCTGCCTCCTGCCAGTGCTGCTCTGACTGTACTTGCCTGCTTCCTGCAAATTGTAGAAGGTGTGCAGGATTTCTTGTTTTATAATTTAAGATTTCATGTTATAGAACTTTAACATAGAGTTTGCTGAGGACCTGGACACTTAGGTTTATTTTGCTGTGGAAACAAGCTCTGTATAGATGTTTAAAACAGTTTCTAGTGCTGCCAGGCAATGAAAAGAAAAACTGAATGAGGTGAATTGACTTTGGAGATGTTGCCGTAGGTACAGCAGCACCATTTTGTATCTATGACAGGGACAAACTGAATAGCTGTGTATCTCATCTTATGCCTGAGCAGCTCACCGAATGACAGGCAAGAGGTCCAGGTATGATGCTGTGACCATATCCATTTGAGCTCCGGATATGTATCCATCGTGCAGGAAGGCCCCTCCATTTGAGAAGATCCCGTGTAATGCAAAAAGGTCACAAAGATGTTTCATAATCTTCTGGATGCCAGCCTGGGTCTTGAGCTTTTCCACAGTTTCTGCAAAGTTCTTCACTGTGATGTAGTGGCAATGAGCCTGGAAAACAAATGCAATCAATGGTGAATGCACCTCAAAACACTTTTAGTAGGCCAAGTGACTCAAATGTTCTCACAAAGAATATAAAACCTTTTAATTTTCATGGCACTTTTCCAGGCTGTATTCTTTGTTTGTTGGTTGACCGGGCTTTTTGCATTCATGTCTTGCAGCAACAGCAGAGGAGAGAATTGGGGTTGTAAACAGTCAATGCTGTGGTATTTGCAAACTCTAGAAAACCACTTCAGAATTCATGGTAGTGCTTATTCTAAATATTTCTGATGAATACCCTGAAGAGTTTTTGTGATGGAAACACACTGGAATGTGCTTGCATTGACCCCTAGCAAGTGAATCTTGGTTATACATCAACAGGAGAAAACTATTCTGTTGAAGACTTTGGGTTCATGGTACACTGGACTCATTATCTACAGGGTTTCAGCTCTGGTTGTTCTATGACAATGGATGTTTTCAAATTTATCTCTCACTTTTGTGGTTTTAAATAAACTGAAGATTTCTGGGCCGAACACCAGTAGAGTGTCTAACTGCCAAGTAACAGCTGAGGTCCAGAACAAATGAAGCAGGCTGGCTCCACCTGTTCATGGGGGTGACTTGTTATGCTGACATTACTGTGGGGGGTGGTAGTATCTGCGTGGGTTCTCTCCCTCACTCTACTGTGCTCCTCCCAGCTGTGGGTGTAAGCACAGCACACCTGCTCTGCAGCTCTTCCTGCTGCCATAGGCAAGCAGTATGGACTTCAGAACCTGAGAAGCTGCATGTCTACTTAAGCAATTAGCCCCTGTGGTGTATGCAGCAAAATCATACATGGTGTCTGAGCCATTCAGCTTACAACTGGCAGGCATCAGTTTTATATATGTGCTATGCCAGTCACGTGGGTAAGTCTCCAGGGAAGATGTAAAATAAGAAAGAAATCCAAAAGTGCCCCAAGAAAGCAGTAGGCTATCAAAGTTTTAAAGTTACGGGGGAACTCGAGGGTTTGGGCGACTCTTCCTCTCCTTGAAGCTTCTAAGAAACTTTTGGGGGCCCCGATCCCACTTCCTGAAGAATCTATCAGCACAGTCACCACCACATAGCCAGCCCTCTGTGTGTCTTGGCACAGTTTATTTCTGACTGGTCCTGTGTCTAGGTTCTCCTTCCTTCTTAGCGTTCGATTCCAGCTCCACCTCTGACACATGGTCAGTATCTCCTGCTCTTCAGTCCAGACACCTTGGTCACCTAGTTGAGTGGATGCATGAGGGAGCGGTTTGTTTAGCCCCATGTGTGCAGGGAGTGCTGATCAGATCCTTTTCCAGAGATAATATCAAACAGGAGCATTTTACTTCAGTTTCATTACCCTAAAAAGATAATTTACATTTATGTGTTTGGAAAGGATTCTGGCTGAGAGAGTTTGAGTCATCAAGGATTTAATCTAATTGACTGACTGCAAAGGGGGCCATTCCCTGCTATGAAATCACCAAAGTGATATCACCACAGTTAAAGTATGTGTAGGGTTCCTTTTTCTCTGTCAGGGGGTTCTTCCTAAATACATTTTAATTTGGGCTGTCTCTGTCTGCAGCAAGATTTTCATTAAAAATTGAATAAATTAAAATAAGCCATGGATCTGTTTCAAAAAAAATCTTCATTTCTTCAGTTTAGGAAGGAAGACCTTCACCATAATTGTAGAGGAAATGTACTTAATTGCATATTAAAAAAATATTTTTTCTTGGAGATACTTTAGTGTCAGTGACTTTATTTTTCATTTAAATTTGGTGCTTTTTTTCCCACTTCTTGCTTCCTTTTCTGCTTAGTTCTGTACTAACTAGCCTCAGTTTTGGGGAACAAATGCTTCTGTCCTGATCCTTTTTCAGCTGAAGTCACGCTGATTGCCCATGTAACTCATGTGAACTGGGAGTTGTGTTTGAATGTCTTATTAATTTGACTTTGATCTGATTTTTTTTTTTAGTAGTAATTAACACTGCATTTATCACTATATTTCATTCTTTTCCCCACAGTTATCTTTCCTTGTGAGAGCAGTAGATGTAAGAAAAGCCAGGAATGTTTCACCCTTGCTGTGATTCCACCAGCTTTCAGTAGGGTAGCTATGGGGAATCTTTCCTCAGGGAACCAGAAATGCTGGATTCTTATAAAAAGATGAATATTAGCTGAAGATGATGGGTTCTAATTGAAGGATATGGAAGGTCTTGTTCTGCTAGTAGTGGCAGCATAACCATGATTGTATTTTTTTTTTAATTCTTTTTTCCCCTTTCATTTCTACTTCCTCTAGTCTTTGTCTATCTGGCCTATTCAGATGGCAAATTGTTGAGATCAGGAATTGCTCTTTAATACAATTTTTCCACAGTGGTGCCCTGGTCTTTGTGGCACCCCTTAGCTGCTAACAGAAAAGAGTGAACTATAAGTGAGACTTTAGAAAGCTAATAATGACATTTCTGTTGCATATTGTGTCACAAAGACAAACGTTAAAGCAGCAAGTGAGTTTTGTTACCTTGGCAGCCTGTGCCAGCTGCACTGTGCACTGGTTCCACGCCTCATGCTTTTTGACTCCAGACTGCATCAAGTTCTGTAGTTTAGCTGCTGTGCTGCTTACAAGTCTGGAAAATTGAAAAAGCATATTGTATATGAATAAACCAGCCCACATGCACTCATCTCATACTCAAACTGATGTGTGATTTTGTGGCATTTCTGACATTTGAAGTTATTTAGATTATGCAAAATCTAAGTACAAATTCGGAGAAGCACCCAGACCACCCTGATACTGAAGGGTTTCTGCCTTCCAGCTTCCAGGCTTGTTTACTAGGGGGCCTGCTGAGTTTTTCTTTTATTGTGGGTGCGTAATGGGGGTTTGCAAAGCAAAATAAAATTGTGATAATACTGGACTGATGTTACATGATGTTTCTGCTTTTCTGCAAAAGGATCCAAATCCTGCTCCCATTGACACTGAAGCTTTCCAAAGAATGACTCTGTTTTCACACTGACTGGAAAAATAGCAGGGTTGTCTGTTCACCTGGTTTTCAGAGATGATGCCTACATGGCCCTTAACTGTGCATGTAACACTAATGAGACCGCTCATTATACCATTTTTATTTGTGTTATGTAATTGAAAGGCTACAGCCAGATTGAGAGGCTCTGTGTTTGCATCACTTTCACGGGTGTGTGAAGTTTTAACTTTCTGTACAGAATTAAACAGGGTCCAGTTGCCTGAAGGTTTTACTAGATGGCAACTGGTGAAGTAGTCTGGGATTTACTTAAATAGCACCATCAGCTCAGTACAGAATCAACTCTACAGAACATAGTTTTTAGGTAGCATGTGTGTTAAAAACTTCTGATGTTCTGAATGTGAATGCTTTGTATGTAACATTTGACATGGCTGTTAATCCTTTGGATTCTTCCTTTTCTCTTTCAGGAGCAGATGGTGTCAATTCCTGCTTAACTTAATTATTTTAAAGCAAGGAAGAAGCTAAGCTCTTAACACATTCCTGATGTCAAAGAGAGAAATCCTTTATTTCATCCTTTGTACTGACCTGGCTGCCATGTGTTGATAGGCCTTGGTGTAAATATCTGGATTGAGAAAATGCAACTTGTTCTTGGCTGGACATTTCCCAGGTTTCACTGCAGCCAGGTAAGCGACAGATGGTGGAACAGGCTGGCCGGTGCTGGCTGCCATGAAGCACTTAATCAGGAACCTGGGAAGAGGGTAACAGGCAGAGTATGGTATGGTTATGATCCCCACACAGTAAGTGGTTGTGCAGAAAGTAAAGTGGGCTTGGGTGAGGAGCAGCAAGGTATTACCCATCCCATCAGTGGCCCAGAAGGGACTTGAACAAGTAATGACCTTTTGCTTTGCACATTACTCACAATAATCTGATCTGTGATCTGTCTACCATATAAATACACTCCAGAAATCTGTAGTGGTGAGTTTTTAGGAAGAAACTTGCCGTGGCTATTAGCAGTCTCACCAGCATGGTGATTGTCAACTTTGTAACCTGAGTCTTCATGCTCTGTGAGTCTTAATGGTGTTTTGGTCTTACCTACTACCTTCTCTTATCCCCAGCACATAGTCATGTGATGTTGACAAACAAATCATTTTATGGAGCTAACTATGTGTCCAAGGAGCATTCCCTACTCCCCTATTTTTGCTGCTCTTCTGCTATGATCTAGACTGACCAGGTCTGGAAGTAAAAGATTACAGCATTCCTCCTCACTTTGTCATTGATCTTGTAAGAGGCAGTAGAGAGTGCAGCAGTGGCTGCTCATAAGCACAGAGCTACGTGGTAGCACCTCTGTCCCTGGGAAGTGTGCTGATTTTCTCCTTCTAGTAAAAACACATGTTATTAAAAGTTCAAGCACCTGTGGTTTTCTTCTCCTGTATTTCATCTGCTCTGGATAATCATCAGTCTGTGTGTTTGGAGGAAAGTGGTGTTCTTGGAGCATGACTCATCTGCTTTCAGTATTCAACCACTTTGCCTTCTCTGAATCAACCTCATGTCATGTTACACTGGTTGCTTAAAAAGTGAACCACAAACTTGTATAGCGATGCTTGTGCTGTGCTACTAGACAAGAGGAAAATGAGGTTATGTGGAACAGCACCTGAATACATTCCAAACCCAAAAATAGAAGAGATAATCCAATTCCCATACATCTCCATGCCTGTTAGACAGAGTACTTGAATAGTTTATGTCCTGAGCTGTATTTTTAGAAGGTGCTGTGAGAAAAGAGTAGCTGGTTTTACTGGTTTTGGAAAAGTGGTTGAGGCTGAATAAATGAGGGTGCAGGCTTTCAGATGAACAGATTGGAATTGTTACCTGGCAGTTTGCAGGAGCAAAATGGTGTTTTCTCCTTCATAAATACAAGAAGCAACTATTTTAGTATATAAGGAAGGGAGTCCACTCAGCAAGGAGTAGCCATGTCCCCCGCATGCCCTGAGGCAGATCTCCACTGATGAAGTGCAATACTGAGTAATCATGGCTTTAAAGCCTGAAGAAAATGCATGGAGCTGTTTAAAAAAAAAAAAAAAAAGCAGTGTTAATAGTGAAAGTGTTCTAAAGCAATCCTAAGAGTAAGTTTCCCTTTTTAATTTGGTGACATTTTCCCTGTCAGATCCTCCTTTATGTGCTAGTGTAGCACCCAGATCCCTGAGCCTGTCCTTCAGTTTCTGTCTGGCATTCTGCACACCCTTGTGCTGGGCACGCTGTGATAATTTAATTCAGCTAATGCATTTCTGTGTTTTTCTCAAGCAGCAGCGACTTTGGCTGTCCTTGTTCAGAGCGTGTTTTCATTTCAGGGTTCCAGTTGCAACATCTTACATTCTATCTAAAAAGTCACATTTTTGGTTTTGGCTTAGAAGTGAGTATTTGCATGCACATTTGTAGATGAAGTTGTGAAATAATGCTTTGTGCGTGCCACCAGATACTTGGAACGAGGCCTTAATCAAACAGACATGCTTTTCAAGGACTTCCCATTCTGCAGTAGTTCCCAAAACAAAAAATGTGGGGTGGTAAAACCAGTGCTGTTGCTGACTGGCTGTGGACCTAGGACACGCCATTTGATCTCTTAGTGCTTCCTCTTTCTCCATTTCTCTAGTGGTGAGAGGAATGCTTGTTTGTCCAGTTTGGTAAAATGCTTTGATATTTAGAGATGGTCAGTGCTGTATGAGCTAATCCTGCTGCAGCTCACCTCCGGCAGCATGTCAAAATTCTTCCTCTGGATCTCTCTGTACGCCTTGTTGAATAGCTCCTGCAGGTAGTCGTTGATGAAATGAAAGGCATAGGCTGCTGCCAACTGGGGCAGCAATTTCTCTTGCTGAGTCTGGTAGTCAAGGATTTTTGCTTCTTGTTCCCTGTTGGAAGACAGCTGATGAAGTAGAGAAAGTGCAGACAAGGAAAACCGCTACTGTTAGTTTACCATGCACATAAAGAAACCCAGCATTTTTCATGACCAAGAAGCAGTAGGTGAACAGGACAGGCTGATGTTGTGGCAGCAAATCTGCCCAGCTTGCTAAACTGTTAGAGAAACAAGACTTAACAAGGAAAAAAAAAAGTGTTTTTTCGGCTGTGGTGGTGAAACAGCCCAACAGTAGAAAAGGTTCTGTGTGATCAGTGGTCATGAAAGGGGAACAGGGGCTGTGGGAGATGATGAGGGTGAAGCCTGTAAGGACAGCAAGTTAAGTATTATAGGGGAGGTAGCTGCACTGCACCCTGAAAAACTTTTGCTTTTCAAACTGTGTCTTTGTGGGCCTAGGTATAGATAGGTTTTTCTGAAAGTATTTAAGTCTACATTATTTTAAGATTTCTGAGCTTTTTTTGCATGTTCCTTACCACTTTTGCTGTGGTTAGTACACTTGGGACTTGTAATGATGGAATTGCTTATTATATTAGTTCAGTTTGCTGTGCTCTTATGTTTTGTGTTAGAACCAAACCACGTTCTCATTAGTACCTTCTTGCTTTTGAATGGAGATTTAAGTGGAAATTCTTGAAATCCACTCAAATGAAATTATCTGAGTATTACAGGGATTCTTACTAGAATAATAAAGTGTGGTGTTGTAAAGTGTGGATATTGAGACTGTGGATGTTGGAAGTTATTTCAATGTTGTGCCCTCTAGTAAGATGCTATGGAAAAAGAATTCAGCAACTCATCCACTTTGTCTGGATTCTGCTGAGTTATGGGGATTACATGAGAAGGACAGTTATAAGAAAAATTAGTTGCTTGTGTGAACCACTGAGCTATTCAAACTATGAAACTTATCTTAGAAAGAACTGTAAACATTCTCTTGTACTTTGAAGCTCATTCATGTAAATAATGTGGAAACATGTTTGTAGTACCCTATCTGGGCTAGGAAATAAGCCAGTGATGTGCTGGAAGGTAAGATGTAAAGCAGAAATATAGACTAGTGAGGGCAAACTGTCTATGGGCCCCCTTCCCACTGCTGTGGACTGGCGTGGCATTACCCAGGCTTCAGCTTGGACTGCCGGCGAACTGCGGAGTATCGGATGGCGATGGTACAGGCCTTCATCACGGGCACCACCACCTCGTCCGCAAGGAGGGAAATGCGCACTGTGGTCATGGTGAAGTAATTAATCTTCTGTGACCCCCATCTTACATAGTTGCCATCTGGTTGAACCTAGGGTAGAGACAGGATGTTAGATGCCACCTTCTTCAATGCTTCAAAACTAGGGTGGTTGTATAATCTCTATGCAGAGAGTAACACTGACATAAAAAATCCTTCATTGACTGCAAAACTAAATTTTTATGTATGATGGATGAAACTTTTGAAAAGACAATCTCTTACTGCATCTGCCTGAGATAGGTTCTGCCTGCCCTGTGATCACCAGAATGTGGAATTCCTGACACTGAGTTTCATTTAGGATTTGGGTAATTTCTGCCCTTGTTAAAACCACAGAGACTTGCAGACACCTCAAAGGAAGATTTTTGTCCTAAATTTAGGCAGGTCCCTGTTGTATCTCAGGCTGTGCAATGAAAGTCTGATGGGTAAGTCTGATGTAAGTCTGTACATACCTCACAAAACTTGTTCAGCATATTCTCCCTGGGGACACGCACGTTCTGCAGCATGAGGAAGCCGTTGTCTGCATGCTCAAAACTCATTTTGGGTCCTATGTCTCCTGCAGTTATGCCTGCAGCAGAAGAAAACATAGCCTGCTTACTACCACTTGAATGTTTTTTCTCCCCATTTTGTGTCAGGCTGGGGACCTCTAAGGAAGGGCATGTTCAGCTCTGCTTCTTCCCAGCATGGGTGATTTTGCCTGAGGAATGAAACGGACATTCAAATGTCTTGTGGTAGTTTGTTTCCATGATCCATCTCTTAGCTGTGTTGGCCAGGGTCAGAACTGAGATGTTGATGCAGAGGTGGTCAGAGCAGCCCAAGCTTCTGGTTAAGAAGAAGACTTGGTATGGATATGCCTGAGGATACATTAAACCTTCCTTTAGATAAAAACATCTGGGTTAATGATAGCTATGCCTTGGTTATCTGTCTTGGTTTGGTTTTGGCAATTATAACTCGCTCTCCCTGGGCCTGATGTTTTAGAAAACATTTAAGGGTAAAATAGGCAGAGCATCTGCACAAGTGCTGCAATGTCTGGGGTTGTTTACCTGGGCAGAGTGAATGGTCCTGAAGGCTGCGTATCTGCACAATGAAGGGGTGCACACCATAGCACTTCCCATGGACGTACAGCTGGGCAAAGACCACCGTGTGAGTCGCTGACCTTCCCACTGCAAGAAGAAAACCAGCCCCATTCCCTTAAGACAAGTTACAGTGCAAACACTTCCACAGTTAACAACTGGTGCTGACTGTGTGTAGGTCTCACTAACACAGGGATCAGTGTGGGTGTGACCCACAGATGCAACTCCAGTTATTTCCCAGAGTTAAATTACCTTCCTGAGCTAAGCCATGATTTCCACATTTTAATCCTTTATGCCAAGATTGGCTGATGATTTTAATTCTTTATGCTGATGAGCTCCTTGCAGTTTTTGGTGGTCTGAGTATTATTTTGCAAGAAGAAAAGGTTGATTCCCACAGAGCCAGGAGTTTCCTTGAGTGACGCTCTCCAGCCCTGTCACCCAAGGGCTTTTGACAGATGATGATGGCTCCCTTCTGACCTTTGAACTTGTACAAAACCCTTTGGTCTCTTGTGTCCCCATCTCTTACTGAATTTCTCTGATACCACCTCTGGGCCTTCAAACACAGAACTTGAGCAGGACAGAACAAGTAACTGAAGGAAGCAAATCGAGGAAAACAAAAATATTTTGTGTGGCACTTACTGTCTCCAGGCCACCACTTCATGGCAGAGATCTTTGGTGTGTTCAGTATAAACTCCTGTGCAGTGATATCAAAGACTGCTGTTGTTTCCAAACCCTGAAGATAAGTTCCTTTAAAACAAAAACAACCAAAAAAATCTTCATGTATCACAAGTGAGAGTGGAGGATCCCTGGAGTGGGATCCACCTGGTGTGGGTGTTACCAGGTATTGTGGTTTACCGTCCTGAAGAGAACTGTGGGACAATGCTCCCAGTTGACCCTTCACCATCTCTTGCAAAGATCTCTTGAGCCACATGGTATTAGGCAAGCTGTCTAGTTCATGGTGACAGCCATCAGCTTGGGCAAGCTGCCCAATTAATCCCCTCCACCAAGGGTGACTGCTTGGTATCTGTTATTTTTTTCACCACATTGACAAAACCAAAACCAGCATATCTCCAGTTTTCAGAGGAATGCTGAGGATTGAAGACAGATGGCATTTTCACCCCCAGCCACCCCTGCCCCAGTGAAGCATGGACAGCTTGAATTCAAATTCCTCTAAGAATCTTGGCCAAAGCCTTTTGTCTTACAGAAATTGTTGTTTTTTTTTTGAAGCCTTACCATGCCCCAGTTCAGTCTGGGCGTAGCTTCCAATGATCTGATACTGGCTGGCGAGAGGAATCCATTTGTCAATCTGTTTGTCAGAGCCCAACATTGAAATACTCCTCATGAAGATGCGATGAAGGAGAAATGCAACATCTCCTGCCAGTGCCCTGTGGAGAAGGCACAAGGGATATTTTTACAGAGATGAAGTTCCAGGGATGTGAGGAATGAGGCAGTGACACAGTGGCAGTCACCAGACACTACCACCTGCTGCTTTTGATTTCTGCATTGTCATCCCTTACCCTACATGCAGCATCAACACAGGGTTGTGGGAAAAGTGCTGTTCCAAGCTGCTTTTGTTCTTTCTCCCATAATATAGTTTGCTTCATCTCATTATTTCCCTTGCTCTTGGAGGAATTATTGTTTCTCAGTAGCAGATGCTGAGTTCTTAAAAACACAGCCCAGCTCCAAAGCTCCTGTGGCTCTGAGAGCTTGTGAGTCCTTTGTGTCTTTATTTTACTTCACATGATTTTTTTTTCCTGATTATTTAAGTCACATTTGAAGGCTAAGCTAAAAAAAAACAAAAACAAAAACAAAACACCACCACTCCTCCCTAAATCCCCCAGACCCTGGCAATTCACTGTGGGAGACAACACACTGAATTCATGTAGGCACCTGTGAACTGGATTTCTTGAACTTTCTATTCCCACTCTGGGGAAAATACCTTGGTAGGTTGAGTTGTTGTTGTATTGTTCCCTGGTGTTTGCTGTCAGTCACTGTCAGTGAACAATCCCAGAGTTTACAGAGATTTGACCTGACTTGTTTTTTCCCTTGTGGAAAAATTCAAATACATCTTTGTAACACCTGGTTTATTGTCTGGTCGGGTCCTTTGCCATTGCCAGCTGATAGGACTGCATGCAGCCCCAAAAACCCTATATCCAGATGCTATGTATGGGAAATTGAGTACATTCATTTCCATGGTGCTAATGAGAAACTCATTTGATTTTAAGACTTTTGTGTGTGTGTGTGAAAAAATATGAAGAAAATATGGGGAATATAGTCCTTCTTCCTGGGATTCCTCAGAATATGTTTGAATCCCCTCACAGGTATGAGTACATTTGCTCTCACGTGTAGAAATTAAGTGGCTCTGCTGTTCTCAGTAGCTTGCATGGCTCTTAGCATGTTGCTTTAGTGCAGCACTCTACTGAGCATCTCATTTTTGATAGATACCTTTTATTGTTAACAAAGGGCTATGACCTTTCTTTTATACTAGCCCTGAGAGAGAACCAGTCATGCTGAAAAAGTGTGGGGTAGAATATGAACAAAGAAGTTAAAGGGAAATTGCTTTAATTAACAGAAAAAGACTTAAACGAACACTTGGCAGCCCATCCAGAAATAATGTTATTTTAAGTGCGATATAAAAACCTGGCTTTTAAATGTGTGCAAAGGATTCACTGGGTCTGGCACCATGACTTTGTCAGTGAGAGCTTGGTGCTTGCCTGGTGCTTCATCAGACAAGAGCTGCAGCTGTGCTCTTAATCCAGAAAAGTGTGGCAGTTCCCCTTAGCACAGCCCTTGGTGTTGGGGCACTGACAAAACCATACCTTCGTGGGGGAGATGGATGAGTTTTTTCAGGTTTTTAAAACTGCTGGGGTTTTTTGTCATCTTCTGTGGGAGGAGTGGGGAAATGCTTTTTTATTGGGAATATAATGATTGGATCCAAGATCTCTTGGTGGAAGGTATTCCCCCTTTGTCAGTCTCACTGACTGTAAGCAGCAAAGAGCTTGACATAAAAAATTATCATCTTTCACATGAGAAATATTGGAAAGTGACTTTGAGTGTCCAAGGTGATTTGCAAGGTGCAGCCATTGCCCTTTTCAATAATGCTTTTGAATTTGCAACTTCTTACTGGGTATGTAACCCCACCAAACTAAGAGTGTGTACCAGGCAACAGCAAACTGGTGCTTTTATTTAGCAAAGGTGAAAAAGAGGAGAGGCGAGCAACTAAAATTAAAATGTGGAGATCAAACCACACAAAGGGTTAAGAAAAGTTTACAGAAAGGATTGTGAAAACTATTTTATTCCATTTGCCTACTAACTAAGGGGTCTTTTTTTCCTTCCCTTTTTAGTAAAATATGGGTTTTCTAAATAGAGAAAATGTAATTTTTCACTTATCTGGAAGTCAATGACATAACTGAAACAGCACCACTTCCAGTTCTGGTTATCCATGTACAAATGTCTGAGAGGTGGTATGAGAGCTATAGCACAGTTAAGAAGCTTGCAGGAATGGAAATGCCCCGCTGGGGGTGTGACCTGTTGTGATCTGTTGCACTGTACCTGTGTGCTGCTGTTTGAGAAGTTCCCTGCCATCTATCATAATTTTCCCTTTTCTGGAGAATGCTGCTAAAACCTGTAGCATGTCTGTATCAAAATTTTATCTGTTGGCCTCTCCCAGGCTTTGCTAAAGCTGATCCTTGTTGTCATACAAAACTTTTAAAATACCCCAAACAATTGTACATTTAAAAAAATAAACACAAGTCACCTGTAAATGTACTTATATTCAGGTCCATTATCAGTCCATCCCATCTCGTGCATCTTTTTCTGGATGTGAACAGCTTTTCTGACTGCTGCTTCATACCTCTCGTTCTGGCTCTGGAAATACTGATTTTCTCTGCTAAACACAGGGTCACCCTCGATAGCTTCAACTGCAAAACAACGCAGATGGGTTGGTTCTCTTGGGCTTGCAAGAGTGTGGGCAGCACCTGCAGCCCTTCTCAGGAGGAGTGGGCAGGGCTGGGGTTGTGGATACCAGTGCTGTGACTTTTTAGGGTGACTGCAGTCAGGTTTTATTTTGCCAGTGCTGGCTCTGACGGCTGTCACACCAAACTCTGAAAAGCTGTGCGTTTGTGGAAGAAGGAGGAGAGGGGAACCAAGTGGGCTTGAGAAGAGTGGTCTGTTGATTGACATGCAGGGTAAGGCACCGTTGCTGGTCAGGGCACTGGAGGTGACTTAGTGCCTCATGCAGAAAATGCTGTGGATCCCTGTCTCCAATGGCTGCTCCTGTGCCATATTGGGTTTTGCCCAGGGCGTGGCTAATGGCTGGAGCTGCTGAATGTCCTCCTCAACACCCACGCTTCAGCTCAGACTTTACCAACCCTGCACAGTGTTACAAAGCAACGCTTGGGCTTGCTCTTTCTGTGTCAGCCCAAATGCTCCTGCTGCTCCCTTTTTGCCTCAACACCTTGAGTCCATTCAGATTTAAGGTTATATTGAACTCCAGCTTCACCCTGATGTGTGATCCCAGTGGCCTCTGCAGTTTTCATTTGATGAGGGTATAATATGGATATAGTTACAGAGGGAGATTATTTTTTTTCTCTGTTCCTTCTGAACAGTCAGTTTTCAGCACACCCACCATGGATGAGAGCAGCTCAGTGTGGCCAAGCCAATGAACACAAGGAATTCACCACCCAGATGAGCCTGCTGTGCTGAGGGTTGTGGATGGGTTCACGCCCTGTGTGTATCCTGCACAGTAGCACATGCCCTCATGTACATCCCTCCAGTGCAGAGATGCTCGCCTTTGGGACCCTCAGTCCTTGTACTCCAGTCTAACCAGTCTTGTCAGAGATAGTGGGGATGGGAGAAGAGAGGGGGAAAAGCTTCAGACAGGAGTGGCTGTGGAGAGTCACATTGATTTACACTAACAGGGGACTTCACCTCCATGCTCCCACTTTAAGAAACAGGTGATAAGCAAATACCTAGGAGCAGGAAACCCACCGTGCTGCAAAGGAGCAGAGATAGCAGGGACACAGGCATGTTCTGTACCGGCCCAGCCAGGGCCTCACTCACCCACTGCCCTCCGCAGCCGAGTGTGCTCCGCACCACCATCCAGCCAAGCTGTGAGCTTTTCCACACTGAAGGAAGCCGTTTGCCGCTCACTGGCGAGGTCAGGATTCACATTACCGAGGACTGAGCCCTGGGAGTACTTGCCCGTCTCCAGCAGAGCCATATCTTGGAGGCTGAGCTGCTCTGGGAAAGGATGGAGCTTGTTAGGTGCTGGCACCCCTTTGGTGGGTGGTTGATGAGAAGGTGTTGGGTGTGGTGAGGAGTGGTTTCAGTAGGATTGCCAAGATGTTTTACCTGCACAGGGGCTGCATGAATATTTGGGCACTGTCTTGTCCTCCTTGCAATGATACAGACAATGAAAATGTAGCACACATTTAAGTGCTCAAAACGCAAGGTTTAGGATTTTATTTATTTTTTATTTAGCAAAAAAATCTTTTTCTTTCACTAGTGTCCGAGGCTGGAATACCCCACAAGTACGTGTTAAAGTTTAATGGGCCCATTCCCCCCACGCTGGGCACTCCCCGCCGGGACCTGCTGGGAAGCTTCCGGAGCTGTGCTCGCAGGCACTCTGCCCATGCTGCTGCTGCTGCCCTGCTGCCCACGGGGCTCGGCTTTACCTTAACTCCAAACCCTGGAATTCCCCTGTCAGCAGGTATTGTTGCTGGATACTATTAAAAACAAAACAAAACAAAAAAGTGTAGAAAACAAAGCAGATTTTTCCCTTTAAGAAGCTGCCTGCTTTCCTGAACTATTTTTAATAATATAAGACATTTAAAGTCTGGAAACTCTTGCAAATCATATTCTTATTTCCTGCTTTTTTCTGATATTCGGACCGTTAACTCAGCGTGTCTCACTGTCCAGGGAGGGATAAAAGCCTCAAAGCAGCGTTCCGAGGACACAAGACTGAAGTATCCCAGACCTGCCCTTGAGCCGTCCCAGGAGACGCTAGGACATCTCACCCACCAGCTCTCTCTTCCGTGGCACTACGTAAGAGAAACCTGTCCATCTGTCCACTGCGAGCGAACGCGAAACCACACGTACCTTGTCCCGCGAGTCTTTCGGGAACCCGTCTGGCTGCTGCCTACCCGCCCGGCCCACGGCTCCCGGAGTCCCCGCTGCAGGGACCTTGTCCCCGGGCACAGCGGTGCTTGACCCAGCCCATGGGTGTTTCTGCGAGTGCGCGGCGGCGTCTGGAGTCGAGGTCTGCAGGCAGAGGCCTGCCCGGCGCAGAGCCCGCGGCGACCCGTGTAGACAGCGGGGGGCCTCTGCCTTTAAGAAAGGCCGTTTCCTCATCTTACTTCAGGCTCTTTGTGCCTTGGAGGTTGCGCTTCCAGCTCTCTCATCAAGGGGACACCCTGCCCTTCTCCCAGGATTTTTAGTTGGGTTTTTTTGATTGGGTAGTCTGCTCAGGCCGGAGGAGAGCACTCCTCGGGGTCTCGCTGCCCATTACCCGAGTGGATTGTGGATTTCACCTGCTGAAGGCTCTCCTGGCACAGTTCAACGGCCCTGCGCTCAGCCCTCCTGCATTTTGGAGTGCAAGCTGGGAGAGCTGGGATGTGCCTCACGGGCAGGGTCGTGCTGGGGGGCAGAGAGAGGTTGCTGCAAGGTGTGTTCTGCCTTCATGTCCATCGATCCTGACTCTGTCCCTGATGCATTCTGTCCTGGAGTCTAGTTGGCTGGAGCTGGCAACTCACCCCCCCTCTCCCAGCTATGTCAGTACGAGCCTGATGGGAGAGGAATCCCTTCTGCCCACAGTTCACTGATGAGTCTGTGCTGCTGCCTCGGACCTGTTTGTCTCTCACTGGGAACTGCTTTGTCAGGGAAGGAGGTGAAACAGTTGGAATTCACTGTACTGTAGAATTGCTTTAACACAGGAAGTTAAGCAAAGGATGGGAAATCAGATGTAGTTTTGCGTAACTATAGTTTTCATAGAATCATTTGGCTGGAAGAGGCCTTTAAGATCGTCAAGTCCAGCCATTAACCCTACACTGCCAGGGTCCCTAAACCATGTCCTCCAGCACCACATCTACTCGGTTCTTAAACACCTCCCTGGGCAACCCGTTCCATTGCCTAACTACCCTCTCTGTAAAGAAATTTTTAAACTTGAGCCTGAATGAACCAAGCCCAGCAGCCATGAAAAGCAACAATAAATCACTGTAATGCAATGAGTGTGCTCAGGGGCAGTGGATGGTGCATTAGTAAGGAAGATTAGAGTTGCTGTGTGGCTCTGTCACCCTGCCAGAGCAATAGGGCATCCTATGGGCATGCTGCTTGGTATTCCAGTCTGTACCCCACAGCATCACATCTATGATGACTCAGGGTTGCCAGTGCTTGGGAGGCAGTAGCATCTTTCTGAAGTTATCCATAGGCTTTCTCTGTCTGCTTTCCTATTTTCTACAGTCAGAAGTGTTCATCCTTGTGCTTCCCGAGTGCTCTTTACAGTTCAACTCCCAGGTCCAGGTCTCCAGAAAGAAGAATGAGGGCTGACAGGTAGGAAGAAACCTGTCCTTGAACCTAATGCTCATGCAGGCTCGGGTGCTGTCCAGGTAAGTGATTGCCAGTCTGTGTTAGGCAAATCTGAGCTGGAGCGCCACCCAGCAGCATTCTCATACTCCCCAGCTTCACGTGCCCATAGGGTACTCAGAGTTCTCTGTGGGACTGTGGTAGGAACCAATAAAATCCACAAGAGCACCTGGTCACGGTGTGCTGGAACACACCACAATTATTATGTTGCTTATAATTTTTCAGTTTTCCACATTTCCATGAGCCTGGATATCCCTGGTATTACATCCAACTCACAGGTTTCATGTGATGCTTTTATCAAGTCTGTGGTCAATCTGTAGCATTTTTTTATAAATTGGGGAAGTGCTCTAATTACAGAGAAATACCTGGGATAAGCAGAGGAGACTTCTAAGAAGGGGCGTTCTGCCAGGGCAAGCCTGAGGGTACAACTAGCTTGAGGAAGAAAACCAGAATTTACCATTTCCAAGGCAGCAGTAAGAAGTAAATTGGGCATTAAGAGTTCCCTATTAGGACATTCTACTGCAGCAAAACTATCTAGGAGCATTTCAGGAGTGAGTGCATAGGAAAAGAGATCTCAGCATGACCTAGATAAATTGCAAAGCTGGAACTGAAAACTCTGGCATGAAGAAAAATCCAGGTAATGGACCAGTTTGTGAATAGCTTAAAGGCAGAGTATCTTTAAAGAATAGAAATTATTGTTTCTTAGTCTCTTCCATAGAAGAACTGTTATGGTAAGAATGCCTTTGGCATCGACAAATGAATGGAGGTGTGTTATTAGTGTAAACAGTCATGGGGCATAGTTGGTGGAAACCTCATGAATTAGAGCTGCAAAAGGTTGATAAAGCATTTCACAAAGTCCTGCCTCAGTATCCTGGTCTGTGTTTTACCAAAGGCCCTTCTCCCCAGTGAAGATGTTTCTCTTTGTGTGGTTTGTACCAGGAAATGACATGCACAACTTGCCATGGTAGGGTAACAAGTGGGCTAGTGTTAAAAGCAGCAACAAGGTGGTTGGGCAACCTGACCTGAAAAACAGGTTTAGTCACTGTTTAGCGAGGTTTAGTGCCCTCATCCCTAATGATGAGCTGACTGCCCACACCAGTGCCACTGGTTGTGGAGGGTTGGGAGTGCCATGTACCTCCCAGCGTGGAAATCCCATCAGATACCTGGTGCAACCAAACACCAGCTCTGCTTTGTTCTGAGCTGAAAGTTGTTGTCTCTGTTACTTAAGGATATTTTCTTTGCTTCACAGCATGCAGTTTTATTCCTGGCACTCAGGGAACATGGTATGAGTGACCTGCATGTGTGAAGCATCTTCTCTTTTTGTAAATCTGTGGTCTTTGGTTGCTTTTAAAACACTTTAAAAGTGTGAAGTGGGCTCACTAGTGTGAGGATTACCTTCAGTTCAAAGCTGAGTTTTTAATTTAAATCCAAAGCCAACGTGTTTCCTTGGCTTTGTGTTTTGCCCTACCAGGCAGGTGGGCATCCCTGGCCAGTTAGAAGACAAACATATGGGAAGATTCAGTGTACAAAGCCTGATTCCACAGTTTTTGTGCCCTTAAACTTTCAGTAAATTGAGATGAAGTCTGGGGATAAGCAATGGGTGAAAACAATGCATTATTGAGTAAATTAAGAACACTAACAAAGCAGTTGTTATCAGACTTCACTGATTTTTATGTTCATTCTATTTATTTGGCTGTTGTTTGCTTGCATCCTTGGAGCTTTTTCGGTTCCTTGTGGAAAAGAGCAAAATATACAATCATAATTTAGTTTATTTCTTCAGAAGTGTCCGCATTAAATAGCATGAATTAATTAAGTAGAGTTTCATGACATGTATTTTATATAAATGTATAAACACCAACACAGAATATAGACTATATACCACATAGGCAACATACACAGTGCAAAAAATTGTCTTCCATCAATACTCTGGTAATCTGTATCTTCTAGATACTCCATGATTGTTCAGGAATGTGTTTAAAGAATATAGGGAGGATTAATTTAAAAGAGACACAAAGATGCCCACAAATCTTCTTGGTGATTCCTACAGGGATTTTATTTTGGGTGTGACCTCCACACTGCCACACCATGAAGCATAATATCATTTGTGAAAGTTGTCCAGGCTCCAGGTCTGAGCCCAGCTGAGGAGGTGGTTACAAGTTCTCAGAGGTGAGAAGAGCTCTGTTGGAAAACATGGTGATTTTCAAGCCAATGCTTGAGCAGTAAAAGCATCATTTCCCATGTGCCATCATGGAGGGCTGGATCCTGCAGCTCATGCTGAGGACAAAGTGCTATGTGGGGGCTGCTACAGCATGGGCCAGCCCTGCAGGATCTGCCAGCACTGGCTGTTTGCGGCCACTTTGGTGGGCAGACAGGTCAGGGGTTTCTGCTGTCTCTCCACTGCTGGAAGCATTTCTTCTAATAGAGCAAGTCTCTATTAGCTCAGCCTGCGTTAGGACAATGTGACCTGTCCCTCCCTTGCCCTTCTGGACACCTGCTGAGAATGACCCAGACACACCCCAGGAATCAGGGATTGTGTTCATGTGCAGCCCATCCACTACTTCAAAGGGAGACACCTTGCTTGACTTTTTTTTTTTTTTTTTTTCCCCAAATAACATACTCAAGAAGACAGCAGCAAAGTATTTTCAGCCTTTTCATTGCTGATCTGAGAACTCAGTTTACCCAGCTCTTACTGAATGGCTCCCACCCAAGGTCTTGCATAAATGCCCCCATCCCAGCCCGGGTGAGCTGGTAACACTGATTTCACTGGGGCATATGGAGCGACAGCTTGTCTCTCCTGGGGTGTGTTTCCACCTGTGGCAAAATTACAAATTAATTTGCTGACATATTTTGAGCTATTTGATCAAGGTTACCTAATCTGTGCCACAGCCCCTAACAAAACAGCAGCACAGTCATTCTGACTTATTATTTAAATCAGTGTTATGTATGGAGTATCACACAGCTTTCTTTACAGCTGAGCAGAAGCATCCATAACAACACATTTTTTATCTTGGAGAAATTTGGCTTTTTTCTCCCCCTGAAAAATCGGTTGATGCTGCTACTTCCTCATGGCTTTAACCATAAACTATATGAAAAACTTCACCATTGGAAAGGTCATAATAGGGCCTTTATATGCACTGGATTTCTGAAATAAAAAATAGGTTAGGGTAAGCATAATGAACAAGGGGCTTAAAAACTACTGTAGAGATGATGAGATGGGTCTCTCAAGGACTGAAACTGATTTAAGGACTTTTATAGTCCTCTCTGTTGTGGAAGCCCCATACCTGTATCACTGCTCTTGACACATGGTGTGGCTCAGGTGTTTTACTCAAGCTGTCAGGTTGAGCAACAGCGCTCGGAAATGAAACACCACACTGAACTAGGGAGACTAGGGAATGGATTAATAACCTTTGAATGAGTATGTTATAAATGCCCAGTTTCCCTTAATTTACATATGGGTCCACTGAAGTTGTGGATAGTAGATATTTTTTAACCAGGTCTTGCCTTCCCAGGTGACTCAGTCCATAGAGGCTTGCCATACAGGAGCCAGTGTTCAAAGGCAGTCTGTGAGTTATGCTGTTTAGTCTTTGTATCAGGGCTGTTGTGAGAAGCAAGAAGCTGAGATCTTCCTGAAAGCTCAATTTTAGCTCTAGATATGGACACCTCAGGGAATGGATTCCCCATAATTGTGGTAGTCTCTGTCCATCTGGGCTGCAAATGTACAACCTAGCTCAGCTTTGCTATACCAGCAGCAAGAAGATTTCTAGCTTTGCAAGGTGGCAGCTGAAATGAGACAACTCTGACCTCTGGAAGAGGGGCTGAGAAGCACTGACAGATAGTTTTGCATTAGTACCTAAGTGCCCTGTAGCCCCTGGTGCCTACAGATGCCAGCTGTGTGCAGGATGGTTAACTGGACAGCGGTCTGACACCAGTATGACATGACCACCTCTCAATCACAGCGTGTTTTTTGTGGTAGCACATGTCCAGCTGTTGGGTGAAGGGCTGAAGCTCAGTAGTCCAGGGGCAAGAAACATTTTTCTGCTACATCCAGAAGGATCTGCCGCCTGGTCACTGCATGCTTCTATGAACACCCTTGCTGAGAACACCCAGCCTTTGCCTTCTGCACAGAGCATTTGCCTCCCACTTGGGGCCTTGATGTTGTGCAGTCCAGTGTATTTTTTGCCTGAGCATTGAACAACCTAAATAATTCTTTACAAACCTTTAAAAAAAAAAAAAGTGTTCGGGAGGAACAGTTGTACCTGCCAGTGCTGCATTGGTGTGGGCACACCAAGGTTGTTTTTCTAATAGTACAAGTGTGCTGCTGGGACACAGAGCCTCAGCCAGGTTTGACCCGCACACAGGTGCATTACCAGTGACCTTTGGGAAAACCATTACAGTCATCTGGGATATTCTCAGTAATACACAGATTGTCCCTTTTAGTTACCAGGCCAGTTTTCAAAGAGGTTCTTCAGAGCTGCAGCCACCCTGCTGTGACCCTGTGCCTGGCAAGCCTGCCTCCAGGAAGAAGCAGGGGTCCCCCACAGACTTCCCTGGCTTAAACAGTTCTCATGTCTCAGGGGTTAACTAAGAGTTAGCTGGATGTTAACATGCACCCACAAACTGGGGTGGGGGGTGGAAAGAACATCTTTTCTCTCTGCATGTCGTCATGTGAGTACCTCTTCAGTGAATCCTGCACCTTTTCCTCAGCAAGAACTTCCTGGGCTGGGAAAACCTGTTTTGTGCCTTCTACTGGAGCAAGCATTAATAACCATAAGTAGCCCCATTGGTGTGGCTGTGAATGTCCACCATGGACAGAGATGTCAGTGTGTCTATGTTAGCACTGCCCTTGGTAGGATCCTTGATGGGTTTTGGCAGAAGCTATGCTGCTTTCTCCTCCCCAGTCACCATAGATGTTCTTCTCAGGTTTTCCTTGACTTTAATGAATTCTGGTGCATGGTCTTCTTGTTTCTCCTGCTCTTTCTCCAGCTGTAAGAAGGAAGAGTCACCATTATCTGTGCATGCTGAAGGACAAAAAATGCATTAGCTACATTAAAATGGTGGGCTTTATTATTGCTATGTGCCCAGTTATTATTGCCCAAAGTTGAATGAATGTGTAGTGCACGTTAGTGCTCTCTTTTTCCAAATCATTATGCCAGAGCCATGTTCACCTTTAGTCTCCTTTTCTGGTCTACTGCAACATTAGTTGTTTGGGGTTTTTTCCTGCAGGGAGGAACATTTGCCTGCTTTTCTACTGGAAACTCTTCACTTCAGACCTGACATACAGGCAGGAGGAGGTTTGAATCCTTCTCAGCAAAGGAGGCCTGTGAGCCTGGGAAAAGCTCTCAGCATGATGTTATTGTCTTAAGGTCTAAGGGAAGGTATGTCTTTGGACTGCCTCACTTTTATATGTGAAGTCTTCATGCATCTCTCCCTAAACCACCTTGTTTCATAATCCTGGTTCTTTTCTGAGAATGCTGGGCTTTGATTTTCAAGTGATCTCAGCTTGGCTGATACTATTGCAAGAGAGATGTTGTGCTTTTATTTAAATAAACTTGTTTTATCCATTTCCAGTGCAAATAATGGCAAGTAGGACAGGTAATGACTTTTTGTTGGCAAAAAACCTGCTTGCTGCTTGCACTGGTTTGGGTTAAGAGGGCAGGCACAGAGCACCCAGGGCATGGCTATGCTGCTGACAAATGCCCACAGTGAATATTGCTTTCCTTGGCCATGGTACTTCCTAAGAACTACTCCACAAAGCAGCTTGGGTGTGATTTGCATCAGGATTTGCATTTTCCAGCACTTCTACAGCCTCTCATCCCTCATCCCAGGGTCTTGAGCGCTCCTGTGGTAGGTGCTGGAACAGCTTCCATGCTCTTTGGGGTGCCTTGAACTGGAAAGCACACATGGGACCTGGAGGAGCCCCAGGGCTGGTGGTGCGTGGTGCAAAAAAGGTGGATCCCACTGCGAGGATGAGGATGCTGCAGCTGCATTGGGCAGCAGCAAAGGATGTATTTGACTCATATTGTATGGAGAGGTAACAATGCTATACCTTGGATTGGCCCTCAGCCCACCCATTTCCCCTGTGGTCTGTGTCTTATGGTGGTTAGAATAACCTGGGAATGACCAAAAACTCAGCTCTACCTGATCCAACCTCTGGTGCCTCTTTAATAGCTCTTTTTCAAAAGGAGACTGTAGTTTCTTTGCCTCTTCCTCTTCCTTCTTCTGTCTGATGAGCTGGTTTCGCCGTCGATGCTCGAGCACCCGCTGCAGCTCTGGTTTGCTCTCCATGCTCAAACCTCTGTGGATAACAAGCAGGTAAATCAGGGCCAGAGCACCTACTCTACAGGGTGTAACTACTGCCAGCCTGGCAACCCCAAAACTCTTCTCAGTCCTAAATGAAAACATGGAAGACCTGGTCCACAAACCAGTCCTGGTCCACAAATCCATCCACAAGGCTTTGAAGGTGTTACTGGGAGCACCTTACTGCTGGAACAGCACATCAGGCTGCCTGCCTCTGATGGCACAGTGTTTGCTGTCTGTGTATAGGGCTTGTTGTGCTGGAATGATTGCTGATCCCATTACATTGAGGTACTACAGCTTTCTGGGTCAGGTGAGGAAATGCGACCTTCAGTTGGCTCCTGCTGTTACTATTTTTTATCATGTCAGTGACAGACTCTGCTGCGTTGAGGGCATTTTAAAAAATGACGATTTTTTTTTCCACCAGCAGGGGTAGTCATTGATCTGCAATAATTGTCCTGGCAGTTCCTTTCCACCCCGTTGCATCCCAGCTTTGCCTCATTGCTGAGGGCTAGCGATCCCCTTATTGGCATGGAAAGTTTGGGTCAGGAGGCCAAAGTGAAATACCATCTTCTCCTGGAAGCCAGAGCATTTGCAGCTGGCACAGACACCCGGCTCCCCCTCAGCTGCCTGAATCATCTCAGATGAAGTGGGACTGCTCCAAGCCCTGTTCTATGAGGGGTGGGATCACAGAAAGGAGACATAGCAAGGACATGCAGGCAGGGCATAAATACATGGTAAAGAGGTAAAGAAGTTCTTCAAACAAATTTCAGAAACTTAACACTTTGAATATTGCCGTGCCTGAATTTAGACACTAAGATTTACCTCTTGCAGTTGACCCCAGTCACCTTCCCACCAGCTTCTGCACCTCTGGAAGCATGGGAGTAGTTATGACTATGTAGGACTATGGACAAATGTGGAACAGGTCCAGATATTCTCATGGAACAGTTCTTCCAGGTTTGACCAACTTATCTCCTCCAGGGCTAAAAGATGCCTTTGTAAAATCCATCAGCTTTCTGGCTTAAATCACTAAGAGCAGTGACTCTGTGCCTCACTGAGCCCTAGCCAGAGAGAGGAAAAACCTGAAGTTGCTGGGAAGTTGAACATGTGCTTAATTCAGGAGAGACTTTACTGCAACCACAGAGAGTTTAGTGTTGCTGAAGAACAGATTATTAAGAAATGGTCAAGACCACATTTCCACGGGCTTTCTTCTGCAGTAGCAGCTGGAATGTAAGTAATATTTCAAGAAAATAGAGGACTAGTAGTTGACTGATATCTTTTTGAGAAGAGGGAGTTGAAGACCCCGTAGCTGTCACACACTGGGAAGGAGTGGGGCCTGACCACTTTCATGAGCTGGGTTAACACCTGTTTTAATGAGTGAGCTGAGAGTATTTTGTAAAATGGGGGGTGTTTGGTGTTCCTGTGTGTGAAGGTCTGTTTTGAGGTGAGGAAGGGACATCCTCATGTCTGTGCTAAGGGCTTGCCCAGGGAATGATGGGCTAGGGTGAGCTATTAATAAAAAACACCTCATCACTGGAAGGTTTCTGCTGACTAAATGCTTGTTGGTTTCTGCTAAGGTTGTTTGAAAGCAGAGACATCATATCCTGTGGACTACGGAGCTTTCTTGGCAAGGTGGCAGGTGCTGAGGTGGTATCTCACATCATAAGAAACTGAACTGGCAGGCAGGAGAGGGAAACGCTCTCCAGATGCAGCAAACCTCTGCACTGTCACTACTTGGTTAGGGACCAGTGCTTGCATCCTCACAGTCCCATGGGAAAAATGGTGCTTCCTATTGTAATTTCTTCTTTTGCTTAATGTCAGGACAAAGTTTATGGCAATGAAAGAACTGGACTTCTGCAAGGCTTTTGACACAGTCTCCCACAACATCCTACTCACCAAGCTGGAGGGATATGGATTTGATGGGTGGACTGTACAGTGCATAAGGAATTGGCTGGATGGTCGCATCCAGAGGGTGGTGGTGGCTTGAAGTTCAGTGAGGAACAGTGACAAGTGGCATCCCTCAGGGGTCTGTACTGGGACCTGTACTGTTTAATATCTTCATCAAGGATATAGACAATGGGATTGAGAAGCACCATCAGCAAGTTTGCAGATGACACCAAGCTGAGTGGTGCTGTTGAAAGGCTGGAGGGACAGGATGTCGTCCAAAGGGACCTGGATAGGCTGGAG
>VYZU01035868.1:72161-88536 GCA_013401355.1 Ceyx cyanopectus
GGGAAGCTCAGAGCTTTCATGATGGCTTTTCAAGACAGCCAAACTTGGATACTGCAAAAATGCTTTTCCCAAGGCTTGAGAGAAGGCAAACATGCCTTGGCTTGCTGGAGACACAGTTTGCAATGTTACCTGTGGATTTGTTACTACTACTCTTTGATTTAATCAGCCTGTGTTGTTAGTACCCAGAGGTATTGGTTAACAAAGGGTGTTGCTGCACAAACTGTTCATTTTAGTTGTTTCCCTCTTCTATTTAAGAGGAAAAAAACATCAGCAAAGCAGGAATAGGATCAAATTGTAGGTCTTTCTCCCTCCCATTCTCTCCTCTCTTCCTCTGTAGTAACATGTAGCAGGAAGCAAAACTGGTGGATTCCAAAGTGGCAAGGAACCAGCAATGAGGGATTATTGTTTGCCATAAGGTTTGTTTCATGTATTTGCTGAGAAATATTTGGGAGGCCAGAGCCAAAGCAGGTGTGAACTGATGCTTGAGACATAGAGGACTATAAGGTCCTCTAAGGGTCAAGAGATTCAGGATGCCTGCAGGGGGTCTGTCTCCTGCTAATATCTGAAGGCATGTGTGGACGTAACATGGTGTCAGGTGCAGAACAAAGCAATGACATACTTTTTATTTGACAGTTTAACGTTCAGCTCAGTTTGAAGCTGTGGGGTCTATAGCCTGACTGCAGCCATTCATCTCTGCCTCCTCCATTGCAAGGATTTCTTGATTCTTTGTTCCATGATGGTTAGACTGGAATAATGTTCTGCGAGATCAAAACCAATGCTGGTGGATGAGCCTCTAAATTCAGCACTATCACTGGGTGGGATATGGTCACTCTCAAGCCAGAGAGTTTTAAAAATACCTGGCTGGTATAGTTGCCTCTGCCTTGATGCTGGAGAATGGCCTGAGAATGGTCCCTGTAATTCTTCTGATTCTGGGAAAATGAAATCAAACCTAAGCCCAGTCAGTGCCAGGATTAATTAATACACCCCACTGGCAGGCTTGATTGCTGATTTAATACATGCGTCTGGTTCTTGTGATGGCTGTAGTCCTTTTAGAATGCTATGCTCCTTTTAATTAGATGGCCAAAGTGCTATCGTGTCAGAATATCTCAGGGTGTTCAGAAACTGTTAATATAAAACCAGCAGATTTCTTGCTGTGCTTAAAAGCCTCTGAATTGAATATGCTTTTTTTTTTTGCAGTGATGTTCAGACTGTTGCTGCAAAGGAATGATGCACTTACAGGTTCCTGGTCACTAGTGTAATTTTTTTGATGTTGTATCTGTACCCTAAAAACATTTAACTGGTGTGATGGGATAGGAAATCAGAAATTGCCTATATTTACCTGTTGGATTTTTAGGAAGATGCCAATTAGCCTTCTCCTTATATAGATAATATCACCCTGGTGCTCTCTCAGCAATGGCTCCATGCAGCCTGCACCTCTTACTGTCTCTGGCTTGATCTTAAAATACACAGGAATGCTGTACACTGCTGGGATCTTGGCAAGTCAGTGATGGAGATTAAAAAACCCCACCCCAGTACCAGGGTGAAACCACATGTGGGTCACCAAGAAAGGACTGCAGGGATACCTCACATCTTCTGGAGCTTGTGGCTTGATGTGGGTGGAAATAACAAGCAGCTCCAAAAGTTACTATTTGATGCTTCAGGGTGGCACAGCAGAGGGTTTTTCATTCTGCTTTAGTTTGAAAAGAAACTGCCATGTCAGAGAAAAGAGAAAAGGTCTTCAGCAAGTTTTATGTTGTGTTTGTTTGCAAGTGAAGGGATTTATTGTGCCCTTCCCACTCTCGGGCTGTCTCTAGCACTTGAGCTCAAATAGCTTAGTCCCTCTCAGACATATTCAGCAGCAGGCTGTGACCCCCTCTTACCTTTTGTGGTTCATCAGCAGCTCTCTGTGCAGCTCTTGGTGGCTTTTTGAGGCTTTTACAGGATTTAGGAGCTTTTTGGGTTTGATGAGGTCTGGGTTTCCATCTATGTAGTCTGGATGAGTCAAGATATTCCCACCATCTGGTTGCTCCCGCTGTATTTCAGTGTACATTGATGCTGGAAGAAAGAGAATTGTTTGCATGAGAAGTCTCATCCTGCTGTGCTGTGGGAACCCATTTGAGCTATCCTTTGCTGGGCAAGACAGAGAAGAAGGGACAGCACCTGCCCCAGCTGCTCAATGCTTATGTCACTGACTCCATGTGCTGGTATGGGTTTTTTACAGGTTTTTTAAAAAATTCCCCTTGTGTTTTTGATGAGGCACATATTAATTAGATCATTTAAATTACTCGCCAGTTGCTCTCTTCAGTGGCTGCAGCATTAGTGCCGAGGGTTATTTAATGAAAGATAGGTCTAACTAAAACTGGAAGCAGCCACGGGCGTGGACTGTGCGGAGCTGCTGCTTTGGTCATCGATCCCTCAGCACAAGGGGACGCTGCAAGGTTTGAGGGGGTTCTGAAACACAGGCTTGAGGAAATGCTGCTGTATCTGAAACCTCTTGTCAAGGAAAGATTTTGCTGATATCCTGCTGACCTAATAATCAGGATCAAGCCTGGAAATAATCAAGAAAAGCATATTTCACCCATGCAGTATGTGATCGTGCTGTAATAATGTGTATGTTCTGGATGCAAGAACAAGAGCACAGTGTTTTGGAAGTGGTGGCAGCTTGGATTTCAGGCAAACCACAGGGCATGTTCACTGTTGCTATTTTCCAAGTGCTCTACATTTCTCCTTTATATAAAAACCCTATAAAGAGTGAGTGCAAAGCACAAGCTATAAGACAAACTGTATGTGGTAGGCTGTGTCTTTAAATGCAGAGACAGTGGTACTGCCTACAATTATTCAATGTACTGTCTAATCAGGGGCTCAGAAAGAGCAATTTATTCCTGACTATTCACTTGAACAATTTGGAAGTTTACCAGTGAGAACAAAAAGTCCCAGGAAAAGGGTGTAGGCAGCTCCATGTCTGTCTCTCATTATTACAGTGTTTTTGGGGGCCTAGTGTGAAGTTATATGGGTTGATGGAACAGCAAGGGAAACAGTTGTTCAGTAATGTTGCCTCTCTCACTGCAATCTCACGCATAAAAGGAATAAAACTCTTTTAAAAGATAAATCAATAAAAAAGGCAAGAAAAAGCAGGCTAGGTCATTCTTTCATAGTCAGTAAGTACTTATCAAATGTGAAGTGGATTGCAATCAAACAGAATTGTGTAAGGAATAATACCACTAAAGAAATGATTCAATATCAAACAACTCATTGAATGTTAATGTGGCCAGTGCCCTACTGCTTTGGGAACAAAGGAAAACAAATCAGAGCCCATTACATGAGTGTAATTGGGGTGAATAGTTCAGTACGTATTTAAAGGGTGCTTGGAAACTGGAACCAGTGATTTCTTGTATCAAATTATTTTCCCCTAGGATCATTCATCACTGCTGGCAGAAAGGAAGGTAGCGTGGTTTGATGTTTGATGGCAAGTGCCAGGCTGACTCAAACCCCTGTGAAGTGAATCCACAGGCTGAAATGGGGGGGGTCAGTGGTGCCTTACAGCTGAAGAACAAATGAGGGTTAAGGCAACACAATTTCATAGCAAATTTTTTGTTAAGTCAGTGTCAGGTTTTGAACAATAAGAAAATAAGTCAGGTTTTCACTGAGGTAAAATTGCTTTTTTTTTTTCTTCTCCCCCTTTCTGGTCTTTTTTTTTTTTTTTTTTTNTTTTTTTTTTTTTTTTTTTTTTTCCCTCCACAGGAGAAGAGGCAGACAAAAGACAAGGAAGGAAGGTATACCAACATACTAGCCTCAGAATCTCTGTGTCATCCTGTCACCCTTTTCCCACTGTTCCTGTCTTGTCATTTAGACCAGAGCTGCCTCCAGTGACAGAGCCCACTTGTGCTTGTGTGCTGGATATCAAATCCTGCTGCATGTCAGGAGAAGAGCTAGGACTTAACACTCCGGGGTTTGACTGTCTAAAATCCACCTGTTGTGCTCTGCTAGAGGATAATGCAGTGAGCTGTGAGCGTGGAAGGATTATGCAGCCAACCAAGCCTGAAGGACCAACCTGGCTGCTGTAAATGGCTGTAACTCTTGCGACTTTGGGGGATATTTTTCTACACCAAGTAGCTCTTGGGCCCTGCCGCTAAGCTGTACTGGCTCTTTGGACACTGGTGCAGCACCATTACTTGTTTTCCCCCCTGCCTTCATGATATATGGGTTTCCTTTTGCAACTCAGGAATGGGAGTCCCTTCTTCCCTTCCTCCAAGACCAAGACCCTGGGAGATTTCCTTGAGGAAGGCTGTCCCTACACGCACACAGGGCTAACGCCCATCAGCGTACAACACTATTGTATGGTGTCATCCAGCCTTTCAGTTTAATTTTGTGGTGTTTCCAACCTCCAGACACCCAGGATGATCATGGAAGGGTATCCCCTGCCTTGTAGGACCCTCTGCTTATGCAGCATTTTGGGGGAGCACCACAGTGAACCTGGAGATTTAAAGTTGGCTAATGTGTTTATTTCCAGACTGTAGCAACCTAATTGCATGGCTGAGGCTTGCAAAGCAGCAGCAATTTATCATCCTATTTACTGAAGGCAGGGGGGGAACTTTTCCTTGAAACTAGCAGAAATTAAGAAAATTCTTTGAAGGAAGGAGTGAGAGGAACTGAAACTGACTGAAAGCATTTCTGTCTAGGTAGCTGTTAAATCAGCATACAAAAGTCCTCACAATGAGTGTAATTTTCCTGAAAAATACTGAGGGAGACCAGAACACAGCAGGTAGCTCCAAGCTTGTTTTTCACTGTGCTAGATGTGCCTACATGTGTGCAGACACTGACCTTGAGGGTTTGGCTTCCAGCAGTTGTCCATACTGCTGCCCTGGGGACAAAGTCAAAGCCCTGACCTTGTCTCTGCCTGGGCTTCCAAGAACTTGACTATATAAATAGTACTTTCAACCTTCAGAAGACCTTAATCTGGGACAATTCAAGGAATGTCTTTGTTTGCATTGAGCAGAAAAAGAAAAATGAGAATATAAAAATATTGGTGAGTCAGAAACACAGCTTGGGGTTATGCTGGGAGTAAGGATGGGGCATCCTTTCTCCTGCAGGTTGGCAGATAGGAACCCAGTGCAAAATGTTTCTTATGTAGTAGATCTATTATCTTCAAGACCTGATGTAATTCATGTGTGTGTAAGGGGAGACAGACTGCTATCAGGCTGCTTTTTGTCATTATTTATAGTGCTGGAGGTATAAATCAAGCCAGGTCTCTGCAGTGGATTTACAGCAGGATGTCTGGTTTTGCATGATTCAACTGTAGATCAATGAACAAGGCTCTGCTCTGGCACCTGCTTGGCCACCACTATAAATCAGCAAAAGCTGTTAGACATTTTTATATTGTTCTTGGCAAGATATAAACAAAAAAATACATGTGCATTTTAATAGTCTATGCTGTACTTAGAAAAACAGCATGATCTTTACATAGATCTGCTTTGGAGTGTTGCTTATAAAAAGTAGCTGTGTTTGCATCGACATACTTGGTCTTTTGCTTGCTTTTAAATATTTTCTGTTTTCTCATTTCTAGAATGGTCTCTAGGAAAGATACATGCCCAAGTAACTTTTCTGTAAGTAAAAAGCAAGACTATCTGGATGAGGAGACCAGGGCCACTGGCAGATACTTGGACTTCATGCTTGGCATTATCTTCTCTCCCAGACATAGCTGTGAAACAAGCTCCCAGTCTTGTTTAGTTTTCTGGGAGACCCCACAGGGAATATTTAACATCTTTGAGATGACCCAGAGACCAGCCACCTTCCTGCCTCAGGGTGTGGGATTGTCTGGAGGAGAAAAATGACACTTTAATATCTTGGCCTCTTCTAATTTAAAGCAGAGCCCAAACTCCTTCTAAGACCACATAGAAATGCTTATAAATCCCCCAGTTCCTGGGAGACTTCCAATAAAAAAAATAATCTGCCATCCCAGGCCAAATTGTTTCCACCTCTGATTATGCTCAGAGCCAATCTTTTGGGGAATAGCATATCAGGCAGATTTGGTGCAACATTAAATGGCTTTGAAAACCTGAATATTGCAAATAATACATTAAATATAGCCTACCAGGAGTGTAAAATGCACTGTGCTGCTTGGGGTGATGAGAGGCTTTTGTGCAGCCCAGGGCAAGGAGAAAAGTTTTATCTGGCTCCTGGAGAGGAGCAGAAGCAGGCAGAGGAGGAGAACAGGCACCAGACAGAGGGACTTAGAGGTGTCTGGAGCTGAGCTACAATTCCCTTTGCTGCTGCTGCTGCTGCTTTTTAGGTTTCTCTCACTGAGAGGAAATGCCTTTCACAGAGCATTTATTTAGGATTAAGTGACTTGTCTCTTCGTGGAGGGTTGTCCTGTGAGCCCCTCTGTGCTGGGGTTCTGTGCCATGTGCTGCTGCCCGCGCTGCCACTGGCAGCCTGTCTCACTGTTCTATCGGGATGGAAATAATCCTCAGGAATGTTAAGGGGATTAATGGCCCTGGAAAGAGCAGGTAAGGGGTGCAGCTCTGCTTACAGCTGCCTACATGGCTCCAGTTGATCTTTACAAGGGAAAAAACAAAAAGAGATTTAAAAGAAAATTAATCCTTAGCTTTTGGGTTCAGAAAGCAGTAGTGTGGAGGTCCGGGCTTATACCCAGCACCTCTCAACTTGTGACTGCATAAGAGAGTAGAGGGTGCAGCAGGACAACAGCTGCTTTTTGCAGGTGTTCCTGTGAAATGCCTCCTCCCCCTTGACTTTTGTCTTGCCAAGATCTCCTCAATGTCCTCTGCGAGCCACTTGCCCTTTCCCTGTACATTCTTTGGCCTTTTTCCATGCCTCCTTCAAATGTGTTTTTCTTCAGCACCATAGGCAGCCCTGCTCTGCAGCGTGCCCTGCCCTCTGCAATGATGCCCTGTTGTTTCTCAGCATCCTTAACTCATAAAGTTGTTGACACCAACTTCTGCAGCACACGTCAGTGTTTAGCTTAAGCTGAAATCTATGAAGCAATTGTAGTTCATTATCTTTTATTTCTGCTGTCTATGTCATTTGAGAGCTGATTTTTCAACTAGAGCATCTCAGGAGAGGTTTGTCGATACAGGCAGATGATGACCAAACTGCTTTTGTTAAAAATCTTGTATGGGCATCCCTTTCTGGGCAGAAAATGGACCTCTGTGAAATGCCATCCATGTAAACACAGGAAAAGAGCATTATTCTGGGAATGGGATCCAAGCTCAGATGATATTGCTATTTGTAATTCTGCGAAACCATGTGACTTGGTAGAAGGGATGAGACTGACAAAAAAAATCAGGACACCCAGAGTCAGAACCCTGGATCTGGTTTTTGCAAAACCACTGACCCAAGGGACTGTTTCCTGGGTGGAAATGATCACCTAAAACTGTGGCTTAAGAGAATAAGTTCTGGCTTTCAGATGCTTGGGGTTTAATCATGAATATGACCTTTTTAAGTAGCCAACAGGTTAGTGAAGAGCTGCTGAAAGAAGCTGTTCAAATGCATCCCATGAGTAAAGCAACTGCAAAACCAACACACTCAGTAGGGGCCATCAGAGCTGGTTAAAAGCTGTTTACACAAGTAACCCCAGCCTGGGAAATAATGTGAATTTCTGACACATTTAACTCTAACCATGGGGGGAAACTTCCCTTTTCTGGGCTATGGCCCAAATGGCATCAGCTCCCTGGGGAGTCCTCCATTCCCCAGGATGAGGGGGAATCCCTCCCACCCTTCTTCCTCGGGAAGGATTGAGAGGAGACAACCTGTCCTCATACCCTCCAAGGGTTTGCACGTGCAGGTAGAGGTGCATGGGATCTTTAGATTAGCTTCTGTTCCTTGTAAGTGCTGGTACATGCACACTGCTGCACATGAAACAGAAGTTAACTTTTTTTTATTTTTTGTTTTAGAGCATGAACTTTCAGCCAATGTAGTTCCACTGTCTGAAGTGGAGCTGGAGTTCAGTCCTACAGCTTTTCCCATGAGAGTGTAATGACAGAAAAGGTCATGATGTATGGTAAGTCCTACAAAGAATGAAACCAAAAGTTTGTCTTTCATTTTGGATTCTAGAATTGATGCATTTGCTAATTTGCATGTTTTTCCTAACATTAATTAATTGTATTTTAAAAACACAGAATATCTGCAGTTGACATAATGGGGTAGGAAAGCAATTGCTTGTTGGTATCTGTGAGCCCCAAAGGTTTGTGCAGCAAGAGCAGCTTTCAGGTGTGCTACCACATTGCAGAGAATGTGCTGCTGCCAGGAGGACAAGCAGTTCCACCTCAAAGCTGGGCACTTGTTTTTGGAAGCCACTTTCTGCAGGGTTGTTAGGTTCAGGGCAGTGCGAGGCACCCAGGTGCCAGCTTTAGAGGGTTATGTGTGGGTGCTGCCCAATGCGGAGGCTCACAGTGCCTGGAAGCCCTTTGTCAAGGAGGTTTCCCCGCAGCCAAGCCTGCAAAATGAGCCTTAATGCCCCAACTAATCCCTGTGTAGCTGTTACACAGCTGAGCCTGGAATAAAATCCCCTTCATTCCTTCACATCAGCTTAATGACTGCTGTGGCTTACTGCCCTGCTGATAGATGATGATGGTGTTAGTAATGATGATAATGATGATAGTGATGTTAATAATGATTATTATAATAATAATGATAATAATAATATGGCAAGCCTAAAGATTGGCAGATTTATTCCCCTCCCCAGGCAAGATGATACCTGCTCCCATCCTCACCGTGATTTTCCTCTCTAGTTCCTGCCATGCAGGCAGCTCAGGAGCATCTCATACTGATGGACCTGGCACACTCCCCCTTGCTTGTCACCAGGTGACCGTGACACCGATAAATGATACATGTTCTCCAGAAAGAAGGCAAAGAGCCTTTGTCTACTTTTAATCTATAGTTTTAAATAATTAAGCAAGGCTAATTCTGTTATTTATAATGCAATAGGGTGAGTGTAACTTGATGTGGCCGCCATGGGTAGCGGTTTCCAGCTATCAGGTGGATGCCTCAGGGAAGCAGGTGCACATGTCTCGGGTCCCTTTGCCCTTGCTCAGCTCTGATGGTCAAGAGTAGGGGTTTGAAAGGGAAAGAAAACCCTGAAGGAAATGTAAAAATGGGGTAGAGGGACATGGCCCTGCAGCTCCTGGCACCGCTGCCACATGTTACCACTGTACCTGCCTTTACCTCTCTGCTGAGCACATGCTGGGGATGGGGCTGCCAGTACAGCCTGACAGTGTGGCTAGTGCTCCCCACCAGTACAGCCTGTGCTGCTCACTAGTACGGCTAGCACTTCCTACCAGTACAGACAATGTTCTCCTACCAGTACAGCTAGTCCTTCCCACCCTTGCTGAACACTGTGTCAACACCACAGCCCATGGGGCTGGGTCTCCCATCACAGCAGCACCACACCCACCAAAGTGGGGACACAGAGAGAGAGCATGGTCCAGCCTGGGCTGCTCACACACCACCACCTGCAATTACCCTAAATGTGAAGGACCCTGAGATGTCACTATGGTCACCCTTTGTGCTCGTGCATACCTATTTGGAAGAGAGAAAGCAGGTTTGGGGCTAGGTGAACTGTCTAGTGCGTAGAATTGCCGAGTTTCCTCTTTTGTGTTGGCTTATGCTGTAAATACTTGTACAGTCAGGCAGCAGTGAGTTCCCCTCTGCCTGCAGGCAGGCAGGATTGGGTGTGCTGGTTAATAATTTCATTTAATTACCTTGGACTGTGATAAGAAAAGATAACAAGACTGGGATCCTACTCTGTTCTCAATCACCAAGGGACATCAGCCCCATGCCTTTTGCAAGCTGCATGTGGAGCGGCTTGCATAGTTTTGTTAAGTGGTGAGAGATGCTCAGCAGCATTTCTCAATTGCAAACTTCTAATTCTCATTTCTCATTACTTGATCTGTGTATGTGCCTGCCTATAATAGAGACATATATCAACCATTAGCAAATATTTTAAGGCAGCTCAAAGGTATTTTGTTGAATACAGAGAAAATCCTCCCACTTTGATTTGCCAGGGTTGTATAAGCAAGTGCCCCCTGTCCAGCCCAGTGCCTCTCCAAGATCACAGCATGAGTTTGCTTGAGGAGTTTCTTGTGTGCTCCAGGTCTGTTTTGAAAGGCAAAAAAGCATAAGGGCAGCTTCTCAACCAGCTACTGAACTATTAAAGTAACAGGATATATCAAATAAAATTAAAAACGGAATCCAAAGCCAAAGTGTGTAAATATGTCCGCAGTGCAGTCTAATCCCATGGGGGCTCAGCAGCCTGTCCCTGCAGCAGGGAGCTGGCAAAGAAGCAGGGACCTCCTAGGCCAGCCTGGGGAGCCCTGGGCTTACCTGATTTCTGCAGCGTGGCCCTGGGGAGCCCAGGGGGCAGGTGCTGCCCAGTGGCCCATGACATGGGGCTGTGGGGGCTGAGGCTGCCACTTCTGCCTGGCTGCGCTCGTGCCTGCATGACTTTTGGCCGGGTCCAATGAAGCTGCCACGTCTCTCTGGCAGGAGCAGGGATGGCAGGTCACGTGGAGGCTGCTGCTGCACCAGTGCTTCCTCCCTGCTGCTCTTGCCACCCCAAGGGGACCCACTGAGGGATGGTACTTGGCCAGCAGTAGCCGGTAGCCTTGCCCACTCCCTGGTGCTGGTCCAAAAGGTCTCTGGCACACTGGAAACTTGCTCTTCGTTGCCGGATGATGTTTCTCTGGGATGGATGAACAAGCTAAGCGTTTTTTCCTCTCAAAGCAAACAGCTCCATGTACGCCCAGGCACTCGAGCAGTCTGCTCAGCACGGCTGCTGTTGTCGGCAGAGAGGTCGTGTCCCTGCTCCACAGAGGACGATTTCTCCTAAGCGTGCCTTAACCACGCTCCCAGAGAAATCAGATCGCCCCAGAGGAAGCCGCACGCCCACTCTCTTTAGCAACCACTGCAACAGCCAAGCCCGGCACCAGGGCAACCGCTCGAGTTATCGTGATTATTCCCTGGCGTGTTGCAACACCCTGTCATCTACCGACTGCTGCATGGTCCAGGGGGAGCAGCTGCTGCACCCCATGGGTAAGGGCTGTGAGAGGGCGAAGCAGCCCCTGCATGTCACCTATGGGCATCCTAGAGGCAGCAGGGCTGAGTGATGCCACTGTATCACTGCCCCAGGTTCCTGCTGCCCCACATCTCATCCTGTTGAGATGCAGTTCCTGTATGGACTGGGCTCCTTGTCTCCCATCCTCACTGTGGCTGGAAGTACCATGTTGGCTGTCCCTGACTAGCCATGAACTGGGAAATCAGAGGCTGAAAAGCTGTGGGAAGAGAGGGAGTTAAACCACCCTAGCAGCTCTTTTTATCTCTTAGAAGAGTGCTGTGGTCCAGCTCTGACCAGGTTGCCCTATGCTAGCATGCAGATACCCAGTATTTCAAGCAGGGATGGGGCAAAACCAGAGGAAGGAGATAAAAGAAGGAAGGGGATAAGAGAAGTCAGGGGTCACTGCCATGGTGGTCAGCCACATTCATACACCACAGGACCCATGGGTGCATGCACCATGTCCTGGCCTGATGCTTCCAGCCCTGGAAGAAAAATGCCAGGCTGCCATGGGCATGGTGCTTATTCACTTATTTTCACCTCTCCACTTTGCTCTCCTACATATCCCGGATTTTCCCCCATCCCACATTCTCCAGGCAAAGGCTCAGCAAGCACCGTGTGTGTGAATAGAGGCCCCAGTCTCTCCCAGCTCGCCTTGCAAAGTCCTCCCCTGGGGCAGTGCTGGCTGCTGGCACTCACCCGAGACGGCATTCCCAAGCTTCCTGCTTCCGCTCGGACACTTGGACTGAAAGGAATACTCTTTCTGGAAGAAAAGATGAGAGAGAAATGGGACAGGACTGTAGAGGTATTGCTCTGGTCCAGGACATGAAATACAGGAGGAGTTGCAGGCTTTTTGCTATTAGAGACTTGTAAAATACTTTCTTAATGTCCAGCAGCTGTTAAATGTAATTGATGTGGTGCATCCAACACAGGAGATGAGAGGCAGGCTGGTCTGCATTCCCTCCTGTGTGTTGTATGCATACGTCTGCTTGCATGAGCAGGCTCAGCCTGGCCCAGGCAGGGTTTTGAAGGTCCCACACAGCTTTTGCCCCTGGACCAAGGTTGTGGCAGAGGAAAAGGCTTTAAGTGGGGAGTTTGTCTGCTCAAACTGCAATCTGCCTCTCAGACCATATGTACCCCATGAGCTTTTTGTGGTTGTGTAGATTCCCTTCAGTTTGCTCATTGACCCATAGGATGACTGCTCATTGCACACTCCAATATACCATTTTTGCTCAATTTTTAACTGAAAAAGAGATGTATGCACATCTCTACTACTCCCCTCCAGTTGCTTTGAACAAGCTAAGTAGCAGGTGGTGAGCTTCAGCTCTGTGAGTTCACTGGAGATGTGTCAAAGGGGGAAAAGTGCATCATTTTAAACCAACTTTGAGCTCCTCAGGAAGTATGGTTATGTCTGGTAGGTGTGGGAGTGGAAAAGGGCTGTGATCCATCATCACCTGCTTTCAACTGAGTAAAACTAGTTGGGAAAAGGCAAGCTAAATTTTCTGGAAATATTTCTGTCTGATAAACCCTGGTGCCTGACCAGTTGCACATCTGGGCTCTTCTCTGCACGAAAGTGGGTTTGGGGTTTCTTAGGAACCAGAGGCCTTTTCACAGTAAAACATTTCTGGGAGGTCCTTGCACAACAGTTCTCCTTGCTATCTAAATTAGTAAATAATCTCACTCTGTTCTCCTCTCACTCTGTTCTCCTGTGTCTTTGGGATTAACAAAAAACCTTCCTATTCCTCCTGTAGCTCCCTGAAGGTTACTGTGTGAAGGTTGTTGATTGCTGGGTGGTATTTATCTGGAGTGGCTCCTGCAAACAGACTTGCATCATTCACCAACTGACCCCATGTTTCCTATGAATTGGCTTCATGTCCCAGGAGAAGGTGATGTGGGGAGCTCACCTCAGCATCCCTCACTGCATGTCCTGTGCCCAGCATGGTCCCATGTTGCTGTGAGTGCTGTGGGGTGTTTCATAGAATCATAGCATGGCTTGAGCTGGAAGGGACCTTGAAGATCATCTAGTTCCAACCCCACTGCCATGGGCAGGGACACCTCCTGCTAGACCAGGTTGCTCAGAGCTTCATCTAGCCTGTTCTTAAACACTTCCAGGGATGAGGCAGGCAGGGGCCTTGTTTGGAGGTGTCACCCCCAGAGGAGCAAGTCCAGAGGAGTCCCTGTGCCAGGAGCACAGGAGTGTTGCTGAGGGGTGGTTGTATGCTCAATGTGTGCTGGGAAGAGGAAGATGGCTCTGGGGGAGCCCACAGCCAGGTCTTTGTTACTGGGGCTGTACATTAGACTGACTTGCAGCTTCTGAGTTACTAGCTAGCCAACATTGTTGGTGGTGTTGGTGGCTGGCTGACATTTCTCTAGACAACTGCTGTGGCACCAGGAGCTTTCTTGTGTGGACATGTCTCATGTGTATTAAAAACCTCAGACATGTCCAGAGAGTGTCCAATGCAAATACTGTCTTTTCCAAGGTTGTGTAATGCATCCAGCTGCTGTGAATGCAGTGACAGAGAGATAATGCTGCCGCCGAGATGGGCTTGCTGTCTGCCTCGCCACAGTGCCAAGGAGCCTTGATGCAAGCTGTGAATTACAGAGCAGACAGCTCTGCCTGGCCCTGCTTAACTCTATCTTTATTAAATCTCCACTCACAGCACGGGGTTGGGAGCGCAGTGTCACTGCCAGTCATGTCCAGCCTCTCGATATGCAGACAAAATTCTGACCCTACTGAAGTCACTGGGAGCTGGGGCTTGAAGTCAGTGTGTTTCAATTCAAGTTGCAGGGAGGTCCTAGGGGCTGGTTAAACATTTTTTCTTCTGGGTTAATGCTAGATGTTGACTGAGGTGCTGCTTGTGCTGGTGAGGTGCCAACCGGGCAGCCCAGCCCTCCCTCTCACTGTGTGTCCCAGCCCCCAGCACAAATTTTGTGCAATCCTATTGCAACCTAAGAAGTTGTGCTAGGTTCACTGTTGTGGTGACCTTGGCAGTGTCAAACCCAGGGCTAGGGGACGTGTAGGCTGGTCAGAGCTCTGCTTGGTCCCTGATACCCTGTCACCTCCAAGGCAGAGGGTGGCTGTATAAACACTCCTGCTAATCTCCACTGGAGCCATAAGTGTGTTTGCAGAGCAGGAGGGTTTCTTGCACCTACCCAGCTCACAGCGGGGAGTTAATGATTGCTCACATGATAGAGACTTCTGTCTGCTCTCCATGGGACAAAGCAGATTATGGGAGTCTGTCTCCAACCCTGCTGGGCAGGGGGATTGGGTACCACAAGAATCAGAGGGCTTCATTTGACACTGCGAGGGCTCAGATGGGCAGGGTGTATCGCAGTAATAGGGTGGAAAATGCCTTCCGTTTTCACCAAACTTCCTATTTTCATGTTAAAATAACTTCTGTGTGCAGTGCAACTGCATCTCTCCAGGAGTAAGATGTAGTAATAAAATCAGGTATTGGACAGTAACACTATGCCCCACTGCATGACAGATGCAAGTATGCCAGGCAAATGAAAGAGAAGCTGCCCCAAGCCCACCTGGTGCTTCCATCAGTGTCAGCAGCAACCAGCCTGAAGCAGCCCCAACCAGGGAATTCCCCAGTAAGAGAGCGAGGATTATGGAGACACTGTGATGATGGAAGCAGATACCACTTCCAACTCAGAGGCCAGCTGCTGCCTGGGATCCCCAGATGGCTTTGAGCATGTCAGTGAGGACACCTACCACTTGAGCTGGAATTAGCCTGGCTATTTAAATGGGATACAATGAAACAAAGTGACACAAGGTATAAATACTAAACAGATTGTACTTCTACTGTTCTTTGTTACTCCCAAACATCCTGGGCATCATTATATCACAGCAGAACTGTTCCTGGCTCTGACTCCAATGCACAGCAAAGAGCTCCTGCAGCAAATATCTGGAAGGAGTTTTGCAGATGTAGGTTGCTTTGACCCACCAACTCTAATCAGGCATCCTTCCTCCATAGCTCCCTGCTCAGGGAGTGCAATGCTCCTGCTGTGGCTTAAACCCAGACTCCCTATATAAATCATTAATCAGTGTTACCTGGCCTATACGTGGGTGCTCTAATATTTACTTGCAGTAAAATTGATAGCTGGTAATTTTGGACCATGTCTGTGCTTGATGAAAGCAGTTAGGGAAATGAGCTGTCAGCATGGCCAGAGTGTGAGACACTGAGAGGGCAAGAAAGATGGTTTCAGGCAGATTCAGATCAATACAGGTGCCATTAAGGTGCAATATCATGGCATCTATACTGTGTTGTAGCCAAAATCTGAGCTAATAAATTAGGCAAGAAATTGCTGCAATCAGATCAAGGTGATAAAGAGGTATTAAAGTGGGCAAAATGCCACCCAGGCTGAGAACTGATGTGAATCTCCCATAGACCTGGTTTTGGGAGGGAGGCACCATTAGCAAGACTGGAAGTTGCACAGTCTATCCAGGGGCAGATGGACTGAGAGAAAGGTACTTTTGTCCATAAGGTTCCATAGCTGCTGCTGACATTACTGTTCAGTGAAAGAACATATCAATTGATTAAAATAGTCTTACTGCTTAACCCAGGGGCTTTGGAAGTAGTTATTATGACTTGGAACAAGGCATTGATAGTTGTCAGATCAAAGGCAACATTTCTGTGTGTGATGAAGCCACGAAACATTCAAGTTAAAGGTTAGACAAATTGTATTATACCACTGTTTTCAATTGGCCCCAAATACTCTCTTGCTGCTTCTGGTGCTCTCTGTGAAAACACATGCTCCTGGATGTTGAGATACCAACTAAGCTGTTGCCCAAACCTCCTGTGTTATTGCTGAATTCTGGTCTATCTGATCATTTGCAGCAGCTGGGACTGATCCAGAGAGCTCAGTGAAATCATCCACTGGAAGAAACTTTTGAGGATTAGTAAGACTTTTTCCCATCTGTGATGTCAACACACAAAAATCTGTCAGCTTGATTGTTTTGCTTCAAAGTCTTGCCATGTGAGGTGTCGAGGCTGATTTGATTCAGCAAGCTGGTGCACGTGTTTGCCAAGATGATGCCATTTTCTTGTTAAGAAGAAACGCAGAGGAAATCAGCCACATACCCCAGTGCCTAATATCACTGCTAACTCCCTCCTGGCCTTGGTTGGAGGACATGCTGCAGTTTAGATGAATTTTCAGATTTCTTGAGGGCTAGGAATGTCAGTGTAACTCCAGAACTGGCAGACTGGGCTCTTCCTTGCTGGTGGAGGTCATGATGTTGGGGCTGTTGCAAGAAACTGTGGGTTCTTCCCTCTTATAGAGACAGAGCAATGCTGGGTTTGAGAG
>VYZU01035869.1:932-24991 GCA_013401355.1 Ceyx cyanopectus
ATAAATTAATATGAGGAAAACATACCATAGCCTTTATACATTTTCTGTTGAGAAATTAGAGAAAGATAAGTTGCTTGAAAAGTTGCAGTTATCTAGACTATTCAACAATCTTCATTCATGATTTTTAGCATTTGTTTTGTCTTTAAAAGAATGTCAATATTTAAAACATCCAAGAAATAATGATCTCATTAGCTTAATTACTTCTTATTGACTTGATAAGTCACTGTGCTTTAATGCAAAATCTGCCACCACAATTAATGGCTGCAATAAGGCATTCAAACTTAAGTATTCAAGGAAATGTTATGCATCTTACAGCAACTCAGTGGAGAAGTTTTGTCCTAATGGCACAAAAACCTGAAGTGTCAGAAATTGCTGGGTCAGTCCCACTAGAAACAGGGAAAAAAAAATAAACATGGGCATCAGCACACACAGAGCACAATTCACCATCATGCATTTGAAGTCTGTACCATACAGCTATGCTAAAGCAAATCTATCTTTGAATGCTCACACAACATACAAACATGAGGAAAAAAAAATTAAGAAAAACAATTCAAACTGCAATAAAACTGTTGGTTTGTAAGTCCAATCTGTGGCTTTAGTGGAATTCTCATGAAAATGAAATGTCTTTTTTTTTACATGTCCTTGACCACCTGGGGAACCTGAACATACATAAGTCCATGAGACCTGATGAGATTCATCCCAGAGTCCTGTTTTATTCTGGTGCAAGTAATAGAAAACCTAAGGAAATATTCCATACTATCCATCAAAGACTATTTACACAAACACATCTGAAATTTGGGTATAGCTTCTTTGTAGCTTTTAAGTGCTTATTTGAAGCATAAACATAAAAATATTTTGAAAAGTAAAAGGAGAAAGGGGACAGGAACCTATTTTACCTTCTGTAATGCTAGTGGAGTTACTGACTGTAGTAAATGCAGAATGGAGTGTGAAGTTACTGGCCAGACACCAATCTGCAACAGGATCAGATACAGAAGTGGACCTAGCAGCACAACATGTATCAACAAGGATCTTCTCTAAGACACTAATATGGCATTTCTTTATCTTCTGCTTATTTGTAACTGTACTGCTAAAACGTTAAGGAAAACCCACTTTGCTCATTCTGAACTGCACCCAAAGTAAGGGAGAATAGTATGTGTTTAATTTCAATATAAGATTTAATGATCAGAACACCACAGACATTTAATTCTTTGATACTTACAAGTTTGTCTAGTTTCCTTTGGTAGCTGCATTTTGTTGATTTGACTGCTTCCTTCAAGTACAAAAACAAAGCCTTTTACTTCTTTATCATATTCCTACAAAAGAGAACAATAAACAAACATAAGCATCCTGATAGAATTATTTTCCTCACAACCAGCCACACTATTAACATGCAGAGTTGTTTGTTGGTTTTTTTTAAAATCACTGCACTGCAAGTGTGCATGTAGTTCAAATAAGAAGGTAATAATATAACCCAACAAATAATGCTGACAAGCAAGATTAACAATCTAATGGGTCCAACTTATTCCATTAGTTATCAGAATAGTGAAAATACTTTCTAAATATTTAAACTATAAAATCATGTTGCAAGCAACCTAGTCTGCAAGCAGGCATAAAGAACTAATTTAAGCAATTATTTAGTCTGTCATAATGACAGAACTGCAAGTGACAACTCCACTGTCAGGTCAAAGAACTCATTACCTTCTAATTTTAAGCTTCATTCACATTTTTCTGTTTTACACCCTAGGTTTTATAAGTTTTTAAATAAACTTACTTTCCATATAGCTGATGGATTGCCAAAAATCTTCCATTTTGCTCCCGGGTTCTTGCCTTGAGCACTGAATATTTCAACAAATGGGCCACCCTATGATAAAAAGTTTTAAGGATACATCATCCAAGCAAATGTGCAGCACTGAATCATCAATAGTCAGTATAAGTACCTGAGAACAGTCCCTCCCCACATCAGGCTGTTACCACAGTCAGTATTACTGATCAGTCAGACAGCAGAATATTAAAAATAGCAACCCATGGTCAATATGTGGCTTTACTAGAGGATCACAATATAAAATTGAATTAATACCATGTAATACTATTTTATTTATGTCATTCTCTAAAAAACAAAATGATTGTAAAGGCTCTAAAAATATTCAGGAGATTAGTAATTTATATTTGGGTACAGTTAATTTCTACAACTCACCAAGTGAAGCCAGTTTTAAAATGCTGCTAAAGAAACTGTTGCAAACTGGAGGTTTTGTCTGATTCGGTATGGAAATAAAGGTTAAACAATCTGTCTACATATATGAGCATGTCAAAGATATTTTCTCACTAACTTTTCTACCAGTTACCAAATACCAGACTCGTTTGACTAAACAGACTGGAAAACTCACAAGAATTGACCATCTTTTCTGCACTGACTTAAGAGATCTCATAGTAGATCTGATACTATCAGTACGAGCATATAAAGGGCTGCACTCACACTGTGGCCTTCATAAAGCATCAGAGAATTAATATTGAAAAAATATTATTAATGCCTCTCCCAGGTAAAAAACTCTTTACACTAAGCATGTGCCCTATTAGGCATCAAACAATCTAACTGCAGACTCTCAGGGAGGCAGGCTTTAGCACCACTGCTTAGGGAATTATTTGCTTCGATATTTTTCACATTTCATGTCACATTTTTGGTGACATCTGATGTAGTCAGCTTACAGTTTGCTAAGCATTTTTTCAGCAGCACAGTTGACCTAATCAATCATTACAACTCTGCCGCTCCCTTCTCATTCCTAGTTGCCTGCAAGCTCCCCAGCTCTCTTTATGTTCAGCTGCCCAAACAATTGGACACAAGTCAGAATGAGCAAGAGAGGCAAGCAGCCTTGCCAGCAAAATAAATGCTCTTCAAATAATACTTTCAGAGAACATCAACTCCGCATGATATATGAATTAGATATTTTCATCTGCCCACCCACACCTGGCAGCTTCCACTTACATGGCTAACCCCAGTGACTAAACTTACTGAATTCTAAGGAGATTAAAAATGGAATTCCACAAACTTCATGTGTAAAATATTTTATAAATTTATAGTGGATTTTTTTAAAATAAAGAACATGACATATTACCAATTTGAAAGATATCTGACATAATTAAGGACTACAGGATCAAGCTCTTAGAAATTTAAAAATTCTTACCCGTCAAGTTGTAAGTGCTTGTAAAAAATCTTCAAGGGCCTTTTTCTCCCATATTTACAAATATATTTTGTTTGTACTGCAGCCCTTGATTAGGCCATAATTTGAGGTTAAACAAACTGGACATAGAAAAATTCTAGACATGACATGAGAAAATGCTGAACAAACAGTGATGTAAGAAGCTGCCAAAGTCATGTAGTGCTGTGGAGGATGGCTGGGTCTCATGGGTAGCCAAGGGTTAAGCAAGAAACTGTCAAACCTCACCATTAGCTGGAGAGGAGTATGGGGCATCTTTTGGGGAGCACAAACCTGTAAAGCCAACAGCACCTAGACACTGGTATCAGCAATACCATATAAAACTGAGGTAGCCTAGGTGACACCATGAGAAATACCAATTCTGGGTACATATGCTGCACAACTGGGACCCATGGGTGGATAATGATCATAGAATCATAGAAATATCTGGGTTAAAAGGGACCTCTAGAGGTCATCTAGTCCAACCTCCCTGCTGAGGAGGGAGGCCACCGGCCCTCCTGGACGCAAGGGCGCACTGTTGACTCATATTTAGGGGAGGTGACTGGTACAGAGAAAGGGAGCCAAAAGTGTGGTGAAAAGGAAGGCCATGAAACAGTAAAAGGGATAATAAGATTTGTGAATAATGTGATTAGTGTTGCCCCAGTCCCGTGGTGCACCAAGAGAAGCAATCAGTTTGCCTTCCCTGGCCCACAAGGGTATAGAGTCAAAAAGCCACTGGTACCACCACACTGGTGTTCATTTGAGACCTGACAGGATCAGCAGATGCCTCTATTCACAACATTTCTATAATGAAGCATTCCAAACCATTTTTGTATCTGGACTTTTTGACACCCAGAATAAGCCATTTTAACTGAGTTCTCTCAGAGGTGAAATGAAAGAGGATAAAAAAAACCACAAACAATTTGCTTTACCTGATACTGATTTTTGAACATTTTCCAGCTTTCGCAGGCAAAAAAAAAAAATCAGCTTCTCAATCAGTAAAGACAATTACAGACTCTGCTGAAAAAAAAAAATTAACAAACAATACAACTTAAATCTTTACATAGGATTTGACAAGAAAAAAAATCCTATAATGAAATTCCAACCACATTTTACAAGATAGGAATACTATTATGAAATACTTTTCATGAGTACAGGATGTAAATCAAATGCATCAGAGTGCTACCCCAAAGATACTAATATAAACAATTTATTAATATTGATGCTGTCTTGGAAATGTTCTCTCCATGCATCCAGTACTCAGGGCTGCCTTTCCTTATATGCCAAGTAAAACTAGTAATTGTATGTCAGCACTTATATTTTACAATGAAGGCTTTCTCTTGCTTTAAACATGCTTGAAAATAATCTTTAATACAGATTTTAAAAGTTATTCTTTAGTATCAAGTGCCCAGTGGAAAAACATTAGACTCCATTAAAGAGATTAACATTTAATATAGAAAAAGAGGAAAATATGGAACAGCTGGAATAGAAGCCACTCCATCAAGCAATATTTGTGAAAGGCTTCTGAGAAAAATAACCTTTAAAATTCAGCATTTTTTTCTTTGTGGATGATTAACATAAGATTCAAACCAAGCACTTCAGTTACTTGAGGACTGATAAAGTCAATGTGAATTAAGAGATGTCTGCAGCTGGAGAATCAGAACAGTAGAAAGTGAAGGGACTGATGCTGGAAGCCTCCCACAACCTTCTTTGATCATGCTGAGTGTCTGTAGTTTCACTTGAAGTCAACAGAAAGTGAAGGGACTCTGAACATAAAAGGTAGCTGTCAATCTCCAAAGACAGGTAGAACCAGTCACAGGAGACAATATGCACCTCCACTGGTAAAACTGAAAGTGCTCATCAAAAAGTGCTCAGAAAAAAGTCCTTTCACAAGACTGTGTCATCTTTATTTTATATGCTTTATGTTAATTGCTTCAGTTCAGGCAGAGCCCACTTAAAGAATTAAATTTTAAATTACTGACTGGGGTTTTTTGAGGCGGAAGCCACTTTCCAACCAGATACAAACAATGTGCTGACCAGAAGGATGTAATAAGTATAGCTTCTCATAAAGAATAATTTAGCTCTCATAACCAGAAAGTGATAAAAAAAATAATTAAATTTTACAAAAAGATGTGACTGCAAATGAACTATAAATTCAGTGACCATACACATGGGTTCATAAAGAATGTATACATTTAAAGGGTTAGAGCAGCATTTTATTTTAAAAATTATATCATAATTAATTTAGGAAAACATTATGAAATCTGTTCATGATTAATCACAACTTTAATCATCAACAATTATTTTTAAGACTTGAATTTGTCTGTAAATAAAAATGGAAAAAAAAAATATATTTGGAGGTAACCCCATGCTGTTGCCAGAAACATTCGTTCATTTTAAACTTTTTGATTAAGGAAAATAATGAAATTGAAAAACCATAGCATATAGGTCTATCAAAAACTTTAAGTAGTATTTTGACCATATTACTTTAATACTCCACTGTAGATTAGTGTATCTCAGAAAGGCTAGAGATATAAATGAAGAAATAAAACAAAAAATTATGGAATGATGAAGACTTACTGAAGGACTAGAAATCTCATACCATTACTAGAAATCTTTAAATTTCAAGTTGTTAAATGAAGTTCACTCTTACAATATAGCTTAGAATTAATTGATCCAGTTGTCTTTTAAACTAACATACATATGGGCAAGACAGACTTCACCAATTTGCAGCATGTATTTTATACAGACTCATGATTTTGGTAGTTACATGCATCATCAGTTTTCTAACAGGAGGGGTCTTCCTAACTTTAGTGAAATGCAAAGGACTCCAGAGTTTGTAAACATTTGTGTTGTAACAAATCATTCATGTTGCAAAGTTGATTACTGTAAACATATCGGTGAAATGCCAGTTTGTTTTTCTTAAAGGCAAAAAATACTTCAAGTGACACTGCAATACATCTTCACTCATATATATTGCATATCAAATTTCCAGTAAGTACTGCAAATGAAGACTAGAAATTACCTTTGCTAATAAGATTAACAGCTACTAAAAACATTAAAGTGAATTACATATTTGTGATGTAATTACTGAGATAATATTAAGAGGTGCTTTCATTATGTATCATGTATGTCTTTAGTTATAGTAACCTATGCTTAAAAACAAGACAATGGCCTGAAAAATTGATAGCTGCAATATTTTTCCTCTTTTCATCTTCTCCTAGCTTCTCCAGAAACTCTAAAAATCAAAAGTGCTTAAAATCCAAAGAGACTACTTTCAAACAATCAACAGCATCTTGACATGCAAGTCCTCAATTTTTTGCATATTTGTCAAATAAATAGATATTTTATGACATTTTTATAGAGTGCCATAAAATAGCAGTTCTCTCATTTTTCAGTCACAGATCAAACATTTTTTTATTGCCCTGAACCATATACTTTAGTACATCAGTCCAACTGGAAAGAGACACTTAAAAGTGTCAGTCAATGACAAACTATCATGAATACAGTTTATAAAGTTAAGCGACAATGAAAGATATTTATCTTTGTAAGATTAGATGCCTATCAGGATTTACCTTGTGAGGTCTTGATTTGTTCACTGTCTTCGATCGTTAGTTTCACAATGTTTCCTGCACTGAAAATAAAGTAGCAGCAGGCCAAAGGGCCCCTCTAATTCTTCATTCACACAAACCACTTAGAACACAGCAAAAGTAGCTCTGACTTATGCCATCTTTTTATTGCCTATTTCATCAGCAAACTAAAATGTTTCACAATCAAATTATTTTAATATTTTGTGGGTTTTTTAGGCCTACCATTTGAACAATTTGACCCTAGTAAGTTACAAGCAAAGAAGTGTTTGACAAAGAGTAAACAGATCTTCATGCTTCTTTAGATTACTTAATACTAAACGCTGTTGTAGCCCCAAGGGAGACAGTGATGGACAGGCTCCAAGTCCTAAAATCCTTCTTAGCCATGGTTAGTTCCCTGAATTAAAATGGGCTATTGGCATGAGTATTTTTTTTCTGAAAAACATCCTAGTGTTGGAAAACGCTGTGTTCATTTAAGATTTTCTACTCCGAAGTCAAAATTGTTAAGAAAAATAAACTGAATTTGCACCTACTACTAATTTTGCATTGAAAAATTACACACCCTTTGGCAGGGAACATAGGCTTAGACCCAAGACTGTTAATACTTATAACTCACCATCACGGGCCCAAAGCCAGTGCTGCTGATTTATGGTAGGCTGGGACACACCAGAGAAAGCAGTTCATCACTGGTGAAGGGTTTTAGTATCTTCAGACAAATGAATTCCACATATTGAATATTTAAAGCTAGGTTTGTAACACTGCTATATATTTTCTCAAAACACAAGTTAACGTAATAAATGGTCAGAAAGGCCATTAATAAACTATACCAAGACTACTGGCATTTCTGTGTGAACAGGAGCACAGCCAGCCTGTACACACAACTCGAAGGATTAAGAACAATAATTTAAAAATATATTAAAAGTCAAGCATTTAGCTTTTATAAAAACTCGACCATAAAACATTTAGACACAAGGCTCACGATTCAAGCAGCCCTGCCGCCGCAGCCCCGTCCCCCAGCACCGGCCGGCTCCCCCGCCCCTCCGCCGACAGGGCTCTCCCGCCCCGCCACGGTCCGTCGCCGCGGCTCGCCGCAGGGGATCGGGGCCGCTCAGCCCGGGGAGCTCACGCCCTCACCGGGTCTCACCTGGGTGAGGGTAGCTGGGGATGAGGTCGCACCTACAGCGGGGGCGGGACCGGGGCTGACTGGGCGGGGGAGGGTGGGGGGGGTGGGGGCGGAGAAAGAAGGGAAGTTGTCGGTGAGACCGTTTAAAATGGCGGCGCGGGGGCGTGCCGCGGCCCATCAATCATGGCGGGCGGCCGTATCTGCTCCGAGCTGCGTTCTGGTCTGTAAATTCTCCAGGCGGTGGCTGGGCTGCCTGCGGGCCTCCCTAGCCCTCACTCAGTGTCTAACACCGTTAGTGTTAGTGATAAAGCTGGCACGGAGGGCGGTTCTGGCCCCACGCAGGACGCCCCTCGAGGCCACCCGAGGTCGAGGGTGTCCATGTGAAATGACACGGTGTCACCCTGAGCCTCTGGAGGGGTTTCAAGTGCAAATGTTGCCAAGAACTCGACCCTTAAACACATTTGCCATTTGCACTTCAAGGCTTCATTCTGTAAAGTGGTTTGTGGAGTTTTTTTTTTTTAGAATGATGTAGGAAGCTATGATCCAGAGCAGCTACATCAAAGTCCTTGATTTCTAAGGTATTAGAATGGACTTGCAGGTCTGATTTTTTTCTCAAGGAGAAGGAAATGAGAAGGACAGCTCCATGAGTCTAACATCTCTGTCAAGAATAAGCAAACACCTCCTGATGGCTTCAAAAACCTCTAGGAAGAAGGTCACAGGAAACCAATTTGATCCTTGCTTTTACAAAGAAATCTTAGTCAAAGATCTTTCTTTGAAGTGACAACATTTATGATTATTTATTTGTGAAACTTTGTTGCCCTTTAGCAAGAAAATAAGCAAATATTTTTACGTTCCTCAACGTGCATCTTAATGTTTCTACAAAGAACAATTACTAAGAACTCTGATCACAATATGATATATAAACTGAAAGTGATGACCCACTGATGGCTCCTGCCTTGTCCTGGCCCACCATCACCCAGTTCACCTTCTGTCCTTTTGCTCCTGAAAGGTACTGTTCTGTTTTTGCCAAGGAAAGGAATGAGTTAAATAAATTATAAGATTTATTTAACTTTCTCTTTTTACCTTGGGATTTTCAAAGAAATCTCATCCCAGTGTAATTTTATCATATAGTGGACTACACTGATTAGAGTTCTTGGGTACTGGCGATAAGGAAAACAATAGTACTAAAACTGAGCTACAGGTTATTAAATAAAAACAGTTAATATTAACAAGGACAAAAGAGAGGTGTTGATAGCGAAAGAAAGGTTAAAACCTGTTGGGGAGTTCTGTAGCCAACAGAAACTACAAGGTTCATTATATACAATTTAACCTGAAGTCATCTTGAAGTTAGTTACACATAACTCTATCTAAAAAATCCTGAATCTTTTGTCATAGGAGTTATACTAAAGCCTGCAGAGCTAAGAAATTCCAGTTAAAAACTGAGATTCAGGCTGAATAGCCTAAAGTTATAAAGGTATATAAAGCAGCCAGCTGTGAGTGTAACATGTGGAAGCAGCCGCCTGCCTGCTCAAGGCAAAAAACTGGGCTGCATAAGTCCTACCTTTGCCAACTGCTGGAGAAAACTGCTTTTAGACATACTGTGAGGGGAAAATTTTCTCCTCAGTTCCTTTCATTTTTACAGAAAAAATATCCAATACTATTTGTTGTTGACACTATGACTCAAAAATTGCAGGTAATGCAAAACTATCAAGAAACCTTGTGTTGTTAAATTTGACCAGTTGCACTTCCAAGGTCTGGTTTGGAATTATGGTAATATGGGAAGCACTGTAAAAGTAATGATCAGACAATCAAGATGTTTGTTATACTGACTTCTTTAAGGTTATATCTGTAGATCAGCTGCTGTTGGTATGTGAGCTGCTGGCTTATGTGTTTTTCTTTGGCTAAACATTTTAGGCTGCTGTGCAGTATACATCTACTAAAGCCTTGGAGAGGTATGATGAGTGTTCAGCAAATACTTGAGTAATAATGTGGGGAACACTGTGAGAACTTGTGTATGTTTATTTTATAATACAATCTGTCTTCTGAACTTAACCCCTTACAACATATTTCAGTGAAGAGGTATTTACCGTATATTGGAGTAGGAAATCAGAACACATGAACATCCTTTCCTTTTGTAAATACCCTAAGCAGAAGGTGTGGTTATGTCTTAAATTAAAATACCAAGATGTTACTAGCATCATGCTGGGAACTGAATTGATTTAATTTAGAAGAGTATTCAGTGTTTACTAGATATTTGAATTTAGGAGTGTATTCAATGTTTACTAGGTAGTTGATGCGTAATATTGAACCCAGACAGTTTTTAAGGACCCCCACTGACATAACTTTGATTTATATCCATAGGAAAAGGTCTGTAATTTCCTTCATCCATTCCTGACTTTGCCTGATTGCATATCTTTGCTCACACTTGGAGCAGACTGCCAGTTGATGTATGGCAAGTGGCCTCCCATCCCTCCTGGTCTAAGCTCCACTTCAGCTCTAATGAACATTTGTCTATCTGTTCTGTATTGTAGTGCTCTGAGCTTGTTTGGTTTATGCCTTTTTAGACTGTCAGTTTATGTAGTCTGGAAATCTCCTGTCTTTCCAGTTCATACTATATTTAATAAAATACCATAATATCTTTTGAGAACTTTATAAATTATACACACCAGTTAAGCTAAGAAAGAAGACACCCAGGCATCCTAAGACATTTTCTATAGATCTATTTTCCATTTTTGACTTATAGGGGAGGGAGGCATGGTGTGCCTTGCTGCCTGCTTAGCCTCCACTTGGTAACAGCTACTGTGGAGTTGAGGCATATTTGCCCCAGTGCCAGGCCAATATGCATTTCTTTTGAGCATTCCTCCTTAGGCAGTGACCTTCCTCTGAGTGTGTTTGCCAAGATTACATCATGAAAAGTAATTTAACTGCATGATCAGCATTGTAGCCACTCCCATTTGTGAAGCTCCAAAAATTTTCCAGCAGAATACTTTCTCCTTCAGCCATGTACATGAAATCAGAATTTCATCTAATTTTCGTTTGTACCTTGGTCTTCTGATGCAAATAACGTGCAAATAAATAAAATAGTGGAATTGATTAGTTATCCTGGATGTCTGTATTTGATCTTCTACAACAGAATAACTTCTCTGAGAGATGCATGTAATCTCCATCATCAGTTTAAGGCTTTTGTTTCAAAAGAATGGAGTAACACCTCTGATTAAGAAAACACAGCAATTTGGAGAGGACAGTTCTTGGGTAATTATGTTAAAATTGAGAATCAGTTCACAACCTATTTTCCTAAAACTCACAAATACTTAATCAGAAGAGATTCTGTAAGAATCCTTATTTGAGGATTGTGGATAGTTACAAAAAAACCCCCATAGTTGGGATGATTTCTGTTGTGTGTACTTCCAAGATGAGACTCCTGTTACATTTCCTCTCAATGATATTGCAGTTTTATGGCTCAAACTTGGAAGGAACTCCAGGGAGGGTCAGGGTCAAAGTGAATGTTAAGGGGCTAGATGTAGCTGCGGTAGGGATGGGGAAGCTGTGGAGGCATTCCTTCTGCATCTGTCTTTGCTTTACACCGTGTTGGAGAGTGCTGAGATAAAAGCAGACATTAGTATCCTGCTATCACCAGACTAATTCTGTTCATGAAGCATGAAAAAAATCTTATTCTTTCTGTGAAATAAATGCACTGCAGCACTCCAGAAAGCATTGAGTGTTCAGACAGTAATACTGGAAACTGGAAAATTGGCTACTTAAGTCTTGTCAGGCTTTATAGGAATCCACCTATGTGATCAGTTGGCCAAATTTCAGTTCAGAGCAGGCATTTAAACCCTGAAAACCATGAAGATGTACTTAATGAGAATGCCTAGCTAGTTAGCTGGTATTCTTGGATGAAGAAAGACAACCAGCACAGAGCTAAAAAGAATATTTGTTCCTCTTTTTTGCTTTTGTTTAATATGAGGCAACTGGTATCTGTTTACAGATAAAGTAATGTGACAATATCTGAACAAAGGCAGTAAATTTCATTAACTGAAATACCAGCTTTATGCAGTGGATGTGTTAATGGCCTTCATTCCTTCTGAGTAGTGTTAAAGTTACATAATAGCAATGAAAGCAGTACAGAAGTGAAAACCTGCTGTGGTTTGGTAGAGTATTGAAGCAATCTGTGCTTAAGTTTGGCGAGTTATATTCAAGTGAAAAAAGTTCTCTTTCTACTTGCTATTGTGCTTTACTGTAATTTCAGTCTTCAAGGGCCCCAAACTATACTGATCTACTGGTTGTTTTGCTTCAGCTTTACATTCTAGAGGGAGATTTTGTCTACTTTTTTTTTTATGTTTTGTTCGTGTTTCTTTGTTTCAGAGAATTTTTGAACAGGATTAAAGAAGAACCTCTGGATGACCAGTGGGAATTTTAAATAGGATAGATACTCTTCTCCAGTAAAGCCATTAAATGATAAACTATTGATTTTTATAATACAATTAAGTTGCCAATGATTTCCTAAGAAATCATTCTACATTTTCTGTATTAAGCACTCAGCACGTTATCTATTGTAAATCAGATGATAGTGTTCTCAGTCTGGAATGAAATCATCTTCATGCTGTTCTCAGAATTAAACCACCTCCACACCAGTGTCAGTACTGCAGAGGATTTTGCCTCTGAAATAAACCAATGACCTTTATCAGTTTGATTGTGATGCATATGCATAAAATAAATTTTTAACCACTGTAATTTGCTATTATTGCAACATTCTTAAGGCAGATAGTTTTAGTAACTTGCATAGACAAGAATAAGAATTGTAATTTCACAAGCAGCCTTATGATTCAGAGTTAAAATGGACAGCTGTCTGGACTCGCAGAAGAAATTCTTCATCTCTCTATCACACAGATTATACAATGAAGGAGAAGGCCAGAGTATTTCCTCTCAAGTATAATGAAGTTCTAGAAGGCAAAATATTGTTTGTGATGGGTCAAAATGTTCCCTTCTATTCTGACATTTCCTGTGTTATTTTGTTCTGAAACAGGATGAACAGAGCCTTTATTTGTTCTGATTACTGTGGGGTTTTTTTTGCTTCTTTTCCACTTGCAATTTTATTTTTACTGACAAAATAGAAAAAGAAGTCATTATATAGTTTGATGTTGTTCATTCAACTTGTCACTGTTTGTTTAGTGTTTTGATATTGTTTTTTTTTCATTTATTTATTGTTCACATTGTTAGGATTTAAGGTTTCTCACAGTATGCACCACATATAAACTCATCTCTTGTGATATTTCTTAAATTAATCTTTTTAAATTACAGTTGGGTACAAGACCTTTCAAATAAAAATCTGCACATTTAGAATACAGATAAACCTAAAACCCAAACACAGATTTCAAGAAATTAAAATAATCTGCATTTTTTAGATATTTACTTTGGGCTAAGGCACTGGATTCCACACACTGTTCTCCAGCTGGTCTTCATGAAATCATCCTATCAGCTGAAGTCTTCACAAAGACACATTTCATGCAGATTCATGCCTTAACTTCTCTACTCTAACAACCTCAACTTCCTCGGCCTCTTGAGACTCCCTTAAAACAAAATCCCCAATTATCTTCACTTTTTCTTCTTTAATATTTTCATATTTCTACACCTCTTTTCATTTGGGGTAATGGGTTTAAATTAGAGTAGATTTAGATTGGATATCAGTAAGAAGTTTTTTTCTCTTAAAGAGAAAAAAAAAAAAAGCAGCATAACTTGAATCACTCTTTCATTTTCCATTAATTAGCTACATGTTCTGGGTTATCCTGTCGAGGAGCAGCCATCCTCGTAGAGGACAGTTTGTGAACAGTTTATTTGCTTCCTTACCAGTATGCATTGCTAAGGTCAAAGGGCACCTTGCTTTTGTGTGCACTGATGATTTGAGCTTTCAAGAGTTTGATCAGAACTTCAGTACTAGAGTTTGTATGCATTTATCATTAGATGGTAAGAATAAAGCCAAACACATGGTAACTGTTGACAAAATGACCCCTAGGGAATTGCTATAACAGGAAGAGTTTTTCTTCAACTTCTGTTGTGTTACCCCTGGCTTGCATAGAAGCTTGGAATACAAACCAGAGCAATTTTAGAGATGGAGCATGTTCCTGTTTTATGGGGCTGTGCCACAGAGTAGAAGAATTTGAGATTCCAATCATAGTATGCAGTAATACTACATTTCTTTATCACCTATCCCTCTGTATTTCCAAATTCTTCCCAAGAAGATGAATCTTGAAGAAACAGTTGTACCTAGAAAAATCAAACTGGCATAGTTCAGGAGATAACTCTTCACGGGAGTCCTGCACACCATGGACACTGTGATGATGTGAAACTCTGTGTTTATTGTCTCAATTCTTCATAAATGTCATTATGAACATGGGATAAGAGGTCACATTTTCAGTTTGATCTTTCCCTGACTGAACTTCTTCTTTTTGGAACTTACTGCTAAAGATGCAAATTTCTAACTACTACAGAATATACTGAATCTAAAGATGGGTTAAGATGGGAAGGTTCTCTGGCCCTTAGTAACTGTTGAGATAAAGAGGGTTAATCAGGTCCAAGCAATGATGGAATCTGATTTATCTCAGCAGTGGCAAACATTGGCAATGATGTCACATATGCCACTAATAGAGGTTTGCATTATGAGCAATGAGGGTAAACTGGACTGAACGGAAAATATAGCACCTGGCATTTTTGCAAACAATCTTTCAGCAACTTATCTTTTTGGCCACTGCTTAGCACTGATTTGATGGAATACATTGAGGATAAATCCATGAAGACATCTTTGGTAAGGTCACTCATTTTCTATAGAGCAAAATGCATTTGGGCTCCTCTAGCTGGACTGCAATTGTGTATGTGATTTGGCATCTCTTCTGGAAATTAGAGATAATGCTTGTTAGAAAGAAAGTCACAAAGTGAGTAAAGAATGATGTAAAGATCTGAGAACTACAGGAGACACTGGAAAGTTTCAGTTGAAGGGGGAGGTTACAGGACAAATTTTAAGGACAGGTCCTCTGATTAATCTTTTTTGTTTTTTTGTTAATATTATTGTCCCCAAAAGAGATGTGTACTCATAAAGTATATAGATCACAGAACTCTGAATAGCAGCAGCCTGTCAGATGGGAAGAACTGAATGAACTTAAAGCCTGGAATACTCCAAATCAAATGAAATTCACAGCTGTGTGATGCAAAGTCACGCATTTGGAGATTATTAAGTTGCAAGATCATGTATGGGAAATGACTGAGGAAGCAAAAGAAATGCTGAAGCTAAAGAGCAATGTTGGCAAAAGGACAAAAGAGCAATCATGAATACAGTTAAATTTGACAACTAGAAGGGCATTTTTAGATGTTGATGAACTAAAATGCTGGAACAGCTTTCCCACAAGAGGTGTGGGGGCAAAAATATTTCTAATGCCTTTTAAGACAAAACTATGTAAAGGAGTTGCTATGACATAGTTGCTTCAACAAGCAGAAGGCTAGACTCCAAGAGGTTGTCTTTTTTTTTTGTTGTTGATGTAATTATTTTTTTTCATGCATATTTATCTCTTTATTTCTTGTGATTAAGACCTCAAGACCTGGTCAGGACATGATCTTGGATAGATATTAAAAAAATAGGAAAGTATTAAACCATATATAAATATTTTTATTTAAATTATTATAGATGCCTTGTAAATTATTTTTACCTAAAGATACCAATTCCTGTTTATTCCTGAAACCTTACATGTAGCTTCTACTGCCAGTTCTTTATTTAGTATCAGTAAAAGCAACTACTTGCTTTGCAAAGACATCCTGCCACATGCAGTGACAAGTTTGTGGGACATCTGTTTGCTCTGAGGAATAGTTGGATATTCGAATGTAATTGATTAATGCATTCACAGTATTTCTTGTAGTGTGTGCCACCATTGCGAAAGGAGAATGAAGGTACAAAAAAATGCTTTGCATCTGTCAAGGCCAGCATGCCAACATGCAGAGATCACAGCAGGGAGAACAGGACAAACCAGTACAAAATGCTTCTTTGCACTTGTATCCTTTTGAAATATTCTTTTTACGTTTCAGTCCCATGCAAAGATCCAGACCCTCATTTGTGGCTGCCTGTGAAGGTGACATAAAGGCTCTCTTTTATGCCACAAGTACCCTGAAGCCATCCAACTTCTGCTGAAATTCCTATGGAGAGCTGATCTCCCGTGGTTTGTCAGTGTCTAGAGAGGCTGCGCTCACAGCTCGGGAGCTCAGCGCACCCAGGGCGCAGTAGAAACGTCCCGTTTGCTGAGGTAATGTCAACTCTGCGAGAAAAGCTGCTTGCCAGCTCACGGGCTGCGGGCTGCTTGAAGCCGTCAGAACAGTGACTGGCAGCTGACGTACAGAGCGGGATCAGGCACAATGGCTCTGAGAAGGGTTTTTCTAGATCCAGCCTTAGGTGATTGAGATGAAAACGAGGCCTCTGTCTCCTGCGGCTTCTCTGAAGATGCTGCAAAGCTCATCAGCTTTTTCCTTTAACGATCAGTAGGAATGCTTTGGGGAAACACTCTGAGGGTCGGTTTACAAAGTCAATTTCCTTTCAGGCCATATTTTGAATGGTTATGTGAGCCCCTTGTAAAGAGCTACAAACCCAAGAAGCATTTTGCTCTGGCTTTTCTTCTGTTCCTGCCGTGCTCTCTGTACACTGGTGCTCCAGCCATGGCAGACACAAGGCATTTTTGTTCCCTCATTGTCAGTTCATGGCTGTGAAATCCACTATATCAGACACTGAGCACCTATTGCACACTACCTCTCAAATCCACTCAGTTTCTTTTCCAGGTGAATAAGTTGTACAGATTCTAGCTTGTTTGGGATATCTTATGTTTGTTTTATTACACTGTATTCAGGTGTCTAGCTTTGCATTGTTTAAGTTACTGACAATTAAGCTAGTCCATACATTCGTATGATACTTTTTTTTTTTCCTGTGGTTCATGTCATATGTTATACGGCTTCCAGATTCAGCCCTGGTGAGGTTTTCACAGAGGAGCTATAGGGCCTGCAGGCATGACATGTTCTCCTTTGGGGTTTGTCCCAAAGACCAGTTTAAATTCTACTCCCATCTTTCTAGCTCTTAAGAGTTCTGGATGCTGATCGTTCAGTCTCATTGTCAGAGTCAAGCACTGTCCATGAATAACAAGGACTTGAAGATAACTAGTCTGAGGATTAGGGGAGTTACACAAATCTAAATGGATCGTTAGAAAAGCTTGGAGGGGTGAGGGAAAATGAGGGAATATGAGAGAAGAAATATTTTAATATTGGAGATGAAGTTCTGTAAAATCTGAGGAAAGGTAATAATACTGAGTAATCTTACCCAATAAGTAGAATTCAGTAAGGATCTTATTTTTTTGACAACTTGTCCAGAACAGTAGCATTCCTTAGCATCAGTAGTCCCTAGAACATATAATCAAGGTTCTTTTCTGTTTTAAAATATTTTTTTTTTAATTTCAGTTCTTCACAATGCATAATTAAGTATTCCCAGTACAGAACAAAAAATAATGGATAATAGGATGAAATTTCCTACAATGATGGATTGTAAATGCTTGAGGCTGATTCAAATAAATATATTTTGCATGTGGTAGTGATGCTTCTGAAATTTCTATCTAGCAGGTGCCCACAACACAGTAACCCTCATCCCGTGTGACACTAAAGAGAGCATACTTCAGCAGTTTCAGAAAAGAAGCTAAGTATATAAGCTGGCAGCAAACTCAAAGTGCTCCCCACGCTCTACCCTTGAAATTGTCAATGCAGGTGAAGTCTGAGAAACTTGAGAAGAGTCTAATGCCAATATTGCTGCTCCTGCTGCTGCTTTGTATCTGTCCAACAGACCACTCTTCTCCCACCCCTGCAATCTGCCCTTCATGACCCTATCTATGATACACAACCTCCAAGATGTGCAGGGGGAGGATCCTTCGCCCTTCACATTCTGGTTCACAACAAAGGAGAACTAAATGTGCGTTTCTGAGGGTCTGCCAATATTACATTCACCACCTCCTGTTTTGTTCACTGTAGATTTTCCAAATTCTGCTCTTGCAACACTTATAAGATGCATCTTTTTTTTCCAATATACGTCCCTACTATTTTCCAAGAGATAGTGTCATAATTATTTTCATGTTATATAGTTGTTTTGTAGAGTCTGTAACTTTTTTTCCTATTTATACATAATAATGATTTTTTGGTTTTTCTGAAAAAATATACATCTTAATATATATATATAATATATATGCATTTTAAAATCTTACATTGCAAAGGTAACAGGTAGACAGTGAAATTCGTACTAGAAAAAAAAGCATTCAACCTTGATGGGATTGTTGACATCACTTTTTTTCGAGATACATGCTGATGATTTGCAGATGCCTCCCTTTTCATGGCTGCTACATCTGTCTGGGTATCTGTTTATGAATTATACATTTTATGTAGTGGTGATGTATTAATTTCACACTAGAATCTGTAAAGATATTATATTTACAGATAAAGCATAATTTCTCACACTTTCAGAGATGAACATTGATTCTTTCCACCTCAGAAGGAATCTGAAAGGACTTGTTGTGTTTCATAAGAAGAAATATAAATCTGGCACCAATCTATTTGGAAGATGAAGTCTATTAACATACCAGTAAAGTTTTACTTCTTTTTTTTTCAAGATTTTATATTAATATAGAACTCTGAAATGTGAGGTAATTCTCTAGAGAAATATAGGATGTATTTATTTAAAGAAGCCCTGTCCCTCAGTCTTCCACTACTTCACACCACCCCTTTAGATTGTTCCAGGTGAAAATAATTGCATAACTGTAAAATATTTGGATATTTTATCTAATATCTCAAGTTTAACATAAACTGTAATTTGTCTTTTTTCATGAGAAGTTTCATGAGAAGGCTACATTTGCATAAATACACCATTGCCATTTTACTATATCACACTAGGTTTTTTATCTTTCCTTAGACAATGAGCCCTGAGGTAACAAAAATGATAAACATATTAAACAACCCAGCATGATAACACATGACACATTTCTGACACTTTAATACTTTCTTATAAACCACTTGTCATATAAACTGAGTGTATGAATGAGTACTGGTCAAAAGGGTTTGCCAATACACTGCATCTTTAAAACCTGGAAATGTTGATTTCAACTTTCAGGCAGCTCTGCTCTCCAGTGTAATAATTAGCACTCTGTTACGACTGTTTAGCTGGTATGGCTAATCAACTATTAACAGGATTGATTTGAAGTTATTTTGGTGAGTAGAAGCTTTGAGTTTGATTTATATTAATTTTGAGGACATAAAATTCCCAATGTGTGCACTCTGAACAGCTCCCAGAAGTCTGTGAATCCCCACCTTAATTGCAAATCTTAAAATTAATTAATTTCAGTACAAATTGAAAATATCCAAATGGAGAATGGAGATGGGGTTTTGCTATTTATCATTTTCTAGTTTCAATAATCCAGTTAAGGATCAGAACAGTAGCAATACCTTGTGATTTAAGTGATGAGTGACCCTTTGTGAATATTCAGTACAGGATTCCTGAAGTGGACAATTTTCAACAATCCAGACAAAAAGAAGTTGTTTGGTTTGGGTGGGGTTTTTCTGTGTTTTTTGTTTTTGTTTGTTTGTTGTTTGTTTTTTTTTGTTGTTGTTTTTGTTTTTGTTTTTTGTTTGTGATTGGTGACTATGGATATTGGGATTGGTTTGTCAAAAAGGAGAGTTCATGCTCACGGCCAAAACTATTTGTAAAAATATCTCCCTTTCAAACAGGTAAATGAATCTCTGTCCTTGCTAGCTGTGGTACTCCGCTATAGAAAGCATCCATCACATCTTTTCTACAACTGGAAATGTGTACTTTTTTGAAGCCCATTAGACTTTGATACTTTTCCTTTGGCTAATTTCACCAACAAATTTCATTATCAAATATACATTTGCAGTAATACTTCTTAGAAACCCTTACCTCCCTGTCTCTTATTGACACATTTATAAGTACATAAAGACCTTTCAGTAATTCTGAATCTTTTCAGGGAAATGGAATTTACTTAATAGGACCATTACAGAAGCACAGAGATAGAGAGCTCCATATATTAATCAGGTCATTGCTGCTGTTGCTTCAAAAATAATTAATGTGTCAGAGGAATGTTTGCTACTCATGTAATCAACTGCTGCCTTTTTTGCTGAGAGGTGGCAATCCCCAGTAAAAACACAGCTATTATTTTGTACTGTATTTAACAAGGAAAACCTCTTTCTTATCACATAGTTGTAGTATATCACTTATTGCATATCTGCATTTGCCTTTTGATTTAAAGAAATCATACTTCATAATCTTTTATCTCAGCAAAAACTTTAAGATAAAGGGTTGCTCTAGATCCATGTCTTACAAAGATGCTGCATTTTATTCAGAAAGCTATTTCAAGCATGTAATAATTTTTTTGTCCCTGTTAATTTTGCTGCAATAGTATGTGTCTTCCACACCAGTAAATCTGTCCATTCAGATTTCCAGAAGCTCTAGTGATGATTTTACAGTTAGTGTCTTGAGTTTAAATGAAGAATTCAGTCTTTACCTTAAGCAGAAAATGCAGTAAATAAAGCTTTGAGTGTGAAACTTTATCTGGAAAGCTGTTAAAATAAATCCATTATAATTTTATGAATTAACATGAAATGAAAATGGAGTTTGAATAAAATCTCATGTCTAGTTTCAGACATTTTGCCAGACACAAGAGAATGACACTTTGAACTTCTCAAGCTGCATGCACTTAGTGAATTCTTACTTCTTGAATATATTTTAATTTTTGTTTAGAATAAATTGCAACTTTACATGTTGTTCCTTGTCCTCTTTGAAGTTGAAAGTGGTTGCAGATATTTTTCTGTGCTATAAAGAAGCTTAATTTTTCCTTATGGCTGCTGACTTACTGCTCTTGCTGGCACTGAAGTTGGAGGTGGCCCTCAGGTGGTCTTTTGGAGAAGGAAGGTATGATGAGTGGTAACTGGAAGGATAGGTGAAAAAGGCATGGTTGTCCCTTAAAAATGAGGAAAAAAAAGAAATCAAGATAAAAATAGTTTATCTTTTGTAGACTTGCGGTCTGGAGGCACTGGAAAAAGTACATACAGCTTCTCCAGGGAAGATGGGTATAGCTGAAAGAGCTATAACAAACAACAAACAGTTAAATAAGTAGGTATTAAATACATGACACAACATATAATTGTAACAACTTGTGATGTTGCTAATAATACAAATATGCAGTGATGTCCTAGAAACCTTTGTCACAGTAGTAAAAATGTACACTAGTCTCTATCATAAAAGGTAGAGGCTGAGGGGAGACATGCAGGTATATAGTTAGGTTAAGGAAATTACACTTATATCTTCTGTAAAGGATTTTAATTTTCACATGAGGGGATTTAACAATGTGATATTTTGTTAAACATTCTCTACATATGTAATTAAGTATGTGGAAATGAAAAATTACATTAAAAGAAAATGGTGCTGGTCTCTTCTTACCGGTAATTAGTGACAGAACAAGAGGGAATGGATTCAAGCTGCAACAGTATAGGTTTAGACTGGGCATTAGGGAAAAATTTTTCACTGGAGGAGTGGTCAGACACTAGAACAGGCTGCCCAGGGAGGTGATTGAGTCACCATCCCTTGATGTGTTTAAGGGTCATTTGGCTGTGATTTTGAGGGGTGTGGTTTAGGGATGAACTTTGTAGAGTAGGGTTAATGGTTGGACTTAATGACCCCAAGGGTCTTTTCCAACCTGAATGATTCTATGAAAAAGAAAGTAAATTTTTTTTACATCACAGATTTTCTTGTCATATTCTTTTAAAACAGCTACCTCAGACTTAAAATTCAAATGTATTTTGTACAGTTCTAATGCTCATGTTTTAATTATTCTATCACTATTCTGTATAAAATAAATGTTAGAATTCTCACTTAATTTCTATCAATAGTACTATACTAGCATAAATGTTTTTATTAAAATGATCCATGAGTCCATGCTGGGATGAGTAGATTTTTATTGGATTAAATTAAAAGAGCCACAGAGTTCATTTCAATGGAGTCAGACCATGACACTGGTCATCACAAAGTTACTTAAGAAAACTAATTCCTGGGTGATGCATAGCTGATATACTGAACAGTTTTGAGGAAAATAGTATCCTGGAAATCTCACTGAAGGTCCAAGATATTTACAGATTATAAGCCCCGTGAAAGTGCAATGCCTCTGATGGTGAGCAAAGCATTGCTCACATTTTAGATTGATGAATTACCATGTACAGGAATCCAGTTCCCCCAGCTCAGAAATGTTATTACATATGGTGCACATGCTGTAGTCTGCAGACATTTCATTTGCCAATACTTAAAATACAATCCCTTTGGGTGGTTCTTGCCTCAATACATCTTGGCTTTCATACATGACAGCTGTTTTATGTAGCTAAAAATCTGGTTCCAGAGACCTTTTACTCAACTGGCTTGGCTTACCAACCTGTCTTCCTAGTATTTAAGATTTTTTTTCTTTTGATAAGAAGAGCAGGCAGTCTGAGATAACTGGCAGCTTTGTTGTCTGTGTAGAGTAATGGTAAATCATGTATGACTGTGCAGTCCATGGTTCTTGGTCACCACATTCTCGTGGCTTTTAGCTGGCACTTAGCCAAATACATGAACTTTGCACAATTACTAAAATGATGAGTGCAGATGTTCTGCATAATTCAGGATCCAGTCTTGCTTCCATGGCTATCAATGAGAGCCTTCCTATTGAAAGGAATCTAGATGATTTTATGTGAAAATTTTCTGTACTCTGGAAATGTTAAGTTTTAATGGGAAGTATTTTTATAAATCCTGTATTTTTTCTATTGATTTGGTTTTGTTCTAAATAGATATTTTTGCCACACTTAGTCCGAAGAAGTGTGAGGATGTAGAGAAACATTGCAAAACACACTTTCCACCACCTGCATTTACCACTATTAGGATTTTGTAATGACTTGTATTTGGGAATTTTTACTCAATGTGTTTTTGCCTATGTTTCTAACAATCTCAAAGCACATAAATTAATCAGATCCTGTAATCTGTTCATATGCAACTGCTAGGTTCAAAGAAGCACTGTGGCAAAATTGGATCATCTTATGCAGCATTCCGTTCTTTGTTAGATATTGGTAATTTCAGAATGTGTTAGTCTCTTAACCTGTCCTCTTAGCAGAGAGTGTTCACCATTCTCACTCTCTCTTGCTGTCACCAAAGCGTGCACATCTACAGTCCCATACTTAAGAATGGTAGCTGACATAAAATGTATAAAGGATTGTTTCTTTCAGTCATTATTTTTGCAGATTGGGTTGTCTGCAATTGTTTGCAAAAGAACTTTGTGATCTGTCAGATAAAATTCTGCTCTTTGAGCAATTCAATATAGAATCTCATTTTTCTTAAATGTGTGATGACTTGCGGGTTGCTTAATAAGCCATCTTCCTTGTTACTCCATTGTCTCCTAACTGATCCTCAAGTTGTTCCAAACTTTATGAAAGACGGAGATCTGAACTGAGTACAGGCGGGTTTAGCAGGAAGCCATATCACATCATGCCAGGAGTGGGGCAATTCTCATCGTAAAAATTTTGTAGTTTGCATGGTGAATAGATGACAAGTAGCACAGCTCCAGAGTTGTGGGGTGTGCCTAGCTGTCAGGGAGAAGAAAAGAGAGCAGCTGACACCTCTAAAGCTTTATTCAACCTGTCCACACACACTGACAGGTAACTGTGACATATGCTTTGTGGCTGTCTGAGTTCAAGCTTAGTTCTACAATTCTAATGCTAAAGAAATGTGTTTTACATTTCAGATTCTAGATACCAATTTTGTGATCCAGTGTGGTGAATGTGAGGTGCAAATCAGTAAGAGTTTGGCTTTTGTTTACTATCACTTCTACAGGAGAAAATGATTTATTTATATGTCATAAAGTAAAATTCTGCATCCACAGGTAAGTTACCCATGTCTTTAGAGATGAAAAATGGAACCAAACTACATGTCCTCTTTGCTCTACTAGAAACTGATGAAATAAAATTACAAAATAGCCCTCATCACCAGCAAAGAAATTATTAATAATCAGTTAGGCAAAGAGGAAAGTTGTGATTGGATGGCAAGAAACTAATATTTTGTTCTTGGGC